>CAJHQQ010003027.1:0-52464 GCA_905132885.1 Moricandia moricandioides
TTAGCGTCTTTTTGGACCATAAAATGAGAAGTAATCTATGAAAACCTCCATGAAGTTCTCGATCATATCGGTGAATATTGACATCATGCATCTTTGGAAAGTTGCAGGGGCGTTACAGAGTCCGAATGGCATCCTGCGATATGCGAATGTTCCATAGGGACAACTAAAGGTGGTTTTTTCTTGGTTGTCCGGATGTATGGGTGATATAGCCTATTTATTACCAGTTTCAGGCCATGTTATAGGCTCTATTTAGGGTCTATTATGTATTTGTAGGCTATGTTTTAAGGTCTTTAAAGGTCCACGCATGTTTTAGAGATATATGGAGATACTTGGAGCTTTTGGAGCATTTAGATGAGAATAATCCGTAGCTGATCATTGTGAGAGTCGAAGTACAAGATAGCCGTCGATCGACGATACAACCCTGGCGTCAACCGACGTTACATGACAAAGATCGATTGATGTTGCACTTCTGGCATCGATCGATGACCAATTCACATACAACCGATTTCAATCCCAAGTTAGAGACATGACACAAGATTACAAGATTACCCTTGGACGAGTTTTGACCTAGAATTTAGGGTTTTATATTTATACTTTATGTATTGCACCAAGGTGAAGGGTGCTAGTAAGTGTGTTTTTTTGTGTGTGCACCAGCACTCCATCATAGTTTTAGGATTTATTTAGGGAGAAGATTCATATCTCCTTAGGGAGATTTGTATTGGAACCCTAGTGTTCTATCTATGCATTATATTCAAATTATTATTCTTATTTTGATTATGTCTGAGTAGTTGTCAACTAGATTTAGGGTTTACTAATGGTATTAATGGATTAGCCAAACAATTGAATTGTTAGGGTTATTATTAAATCTATCAATAGAATTGTGTTTATTGCTTGTGTTCTAGAGTAGCTAACTAGAAACATGATAATAGGATAGTTAGGTGCAAGCGAGAGCATGGTCTACTATCGAAATTAATCATGTGTATCTAGGTTGCTAAAAACAAACGAGATTTGATTAAGTTAATCTAGTGAACTTATCGAATTAGGTCATAAATCTTGACTCAAGAAACCATCAATCGAAGCAGGATCATTGTCATCAATCGACGGTCATTCCGTGTCAACAAGCGAGAGATGAGACATTGGACTTAGTCAATAGATTAGACTCGTAGCGTGGTCGTCTTTTACATTAGATATCGAGTTCTATCATTAGTACCCGTAGCTTCCATCCTCTATGATCCACTTGGCTGAAACCCTAGATCTAGCATATGTACATTTACATCTAGTTAGTTTATTAGTATATTCCATATTTACATTATTAGCACATTTCCATATTCAAATCATTAGCATATTTCCATATTGCATCTACACTCTCTAATAAGGAACATTTTCTTAGACTGGTTACTTGTTACCAATATATATATATATAATCACCTATCTTAGTCTTTAGAAATAAGAAATCTATTGTGTGTCATTGTTCTCTGTGGATTCGATCCCTAAGTACTACACCTGATCTCTCTTGGCAAAAGTATTGTTTTGTGTGTTAGGATTATGAGTTAATTTGACAGTTAATTGTTTAGGATATTTATACCATGCTAGAACAGTACACACCACCATGTCACAATTCTGATTATGGAGCATCGATCGACACCAATCCGGTTTACCACGAATATGGTAGAGTTTACGGAGATTACAATGCAGATTACAGAGAGGAAGAGCTGACTGAATCTCGCAGCCTGGCACTAGAACAAAGAAGACGGTTGGGTAATGAACGCGAGAGTAGGCAATCCAGCATCAATCCTCAACATATCCTAGACATCAAACAACATCAAACGAAGACCAAAACAATTACTTTGAGCAGAAGATACATAAGAAAGTTTATTTCAGACCAGACAAGTTTGGAATTTTCAGAGATGCAGAGGGACGTGCACGAGATCTTTACGGGAGATTACTAACTCTACCTAAGGAGGATGTAGCAGATGCCCTTATTATGGCTGAAAAATCAGAAATTTATTTGGACGACAGCAACAGCCATCGATCGACGTGCAGGTACCGCCATCGATCGACATCAAGGAGCAGAAGCACGAGCCTATCCAATACCAAACACCGACCGAAAAAAAGAAGCATGCATCGACAGATGCCACCATTCCAAGAGTCAACGAGTTTTGTACATCTAACCCCTTTACTTTAGAAACTATAGGATAGGTCAGTTGGATAAATCCCCTACTGATAGACGGTCGGGTAGAGTAGGGAAAAAGAGCTTTTGATGCTGATGGCAGAAGGATTTTATTTTGCGAAAAGCAAGATGAGTATGGCATATACAGAGATGAGAATGGCAATGCACGTGCTATAGACGAACGAATTGTGAATGTGCAAGAGGAAGATATCAGAGCAGTTTTATAGAGAGCTACTATGTTTGAGTACAACTACATATGTTTACATGAACATGCAGCAAAGATCGGTATGTCCAGGCAGAAACCAAAAGACATACAGCAGAGCAGAGATTGACGATATTGTGAATGAGATCTACACAGCTCAAGAGAGGTTATTAGACGATTTCTACAGAAGGCTTGATGATGTCTACTATCCTGTAAACAAGTGCCTCACCATTTTGACTATACGCATGGATGAGATGAAGCAAGATTTGGATACTGTTCAAAGACAGCATGCGAGTGGACCGGATAGAGTGACATCGATCGACGGCAACATCTTACAATCGATCGACACTGATTTTGACAGACAGAAGTGCGCAGCAGAAACACAATTTGTAGAAAGGTTCAATAAGATTGCTTTTTCTCAGAGCCTGATGACAAAAGATATTTCTCAGAAATTGGAGGATATATCAGACAATACAGCTGCCAGACTTAGAATGCTCCAGCGCAGTATTGAGAATCTACAAAGGAGAATGCATTCAGTGGAGGTTACTAAGGAGATCATTAAGAATGAGAATGCTAGAGGAGATATCAGACACTACAGCTGCCAGACTTAGAATGCTCCAACGCAGTATTGAGAATCTACAAAGGAGAATGCATTCAGTGGAGGTTACTAAGGAGATGAAGCAATGAGAAGCTTCGTTGGTACATGGTCTCAGAAAATCAAAGAAGATGTAGACACTTGTTTTCCAAGTGTTGATCCACCTTCATTCTAGTTAGAAAGTTCAAAACGTCGAGCTTAAGACAATAACCAAGCGCTGAGTGGGAACCAAACCCATTGTTTGGTAAGTTTTTACAGACTATTTATTTTGAGTGTCTTTTTGTTTTTACAGACTATTTACACTACCATCAATCAACATCATAGTGGCACCATCGGTCGACAGTGGATCACGACCATCGATTGACCACACCCGCCTACCATCGATCGACACTCTCTTACAGAGAGCGGTATCGAGTTCTATACTTAAGCTATATACTTATGATTTGATTTTTCCTAACCAATATGGGACGGATTAATCTGGGGACAGTGTAATTTAAGTCTGGGGGAGGTTCGCTAACGCTATTTTATTGTTTTTGATTTTTATTTACTATCTATAGCTTTTTCAAAGAGTTTTATCGAGTCAAGAAGGGGACTATGATCAAAAATTTATTATTGACTAACCACACTTTAACACCAATTTAGAAGGTTTTTTGCAGAGATTACTAGATATACCAAAGTGGATCATCCTATATCACACTTGCTTAGAAAGTTTGAAGGAATCACAGCTGATTTCCAACACTATTTGCTTGCTTTGGGATTTGGTATACACTGGATCAGATTCCTTCAGCAAATCTGGAAGGTAAAAGTCTGTATGTTTCTGATTCTCCTCTCTCTCCCCTTCAGATTAAAAAGGGAGTCGAACAAGATTTGGTGGCTACAACCATTAAAGCTTGATTCATATGATTCTAGAAAGAGAAAAAGGTTAAAAAGAAGTGAACAAGATCTGGTGGCAAAAACTATTAAAGCTTGTTTCATGGAAGCCTATCCAAATATCTTAGTAAATTAAAAAAAATAAATTGATACCCTCAAAAGAAGTGAGTCATTAACTGAGAAGAAGTGAGAAGAGAGAGAGGAAAGGAATAAGAGAAGGCTACCTCTGTGTTCAGATACTTTCAGAGGTAAGAGTCCATATATCCTTTGATCGATACTCCCAAGGTAAAGCCTCCACTTTTAATTTATGCAAAGAAATGAAATCAGTAGAGGGGTGAGTCAGACTAGTATTCGCTAAGTTGTTGGTACAATGGAATTGGTTGCTATACTAGGATATGATATATAAAGTTTCTCTGTGATTGATTTAATAGGATGTGGCTACAATAGAGTACGGTGACAGTTATACTTAAATATCATGTGAGTCTTCGCTTTTCAAAACCTGTTTTGCAGGCTTGTTTGCTTGAGGACAAACAAAAAGTTAAGTCTGGGGAGTTGACATAGCCAATTTATTACTAATTTCAGGCCATGTTATAGGCTTTATTTAGGGTATATTATGTGTGCCTAGGCTATTTTTTTAAGGTCTTTACAGGTCAAGCACGTTTTAGAGATATATGGAGATACTTGGAGCTTTTGGAGCATTTAGAGGAGAATAATCCGTAGCTGATCATTGTGAGAGTCGAAGTACAAGATAGTCGTCGATCGACGACACAACCTTGGCGTCGACCGACGTTACATGAACAAGATCGATCGATGTTGCACATCTGACATCGATCGATGATCAATTCGCAGACAGCTGATTTCAAGCCCAAGTTAGAGATATGGCACAAGATTACAAGATTACCCCTGGATGAATTTTGACCTAGACTTTGGGGTTTTATATTTATACTTTATGTATAGGTGAAGGGTGTTGGACTGCTAGGTGCTAGTAAGTGTGCTTTGGTTATGTGTGCACCAGCACTCCATCATAGTTTTTGGATTTATTTAGGGAGAAGATTCATAACTCCTTAGGGAAATTTGTATTGGAACCCCAATGTTCTATCTATGAATTATATTCAGATTATTATTCTTACCTTGATTATGTTTGAGTAGTTATCAACTTGATTTAGGGTTTACTAATGGTATTGATGGGTTAGCCAAACAATAGAATTGTTAGGGTTATTATTAAATCTATCAATAGAATTGTGTTTATTGCTTGTGTTCTAGAGTAGCTAACTAGAACCGTGATAATAGGATAATCTAGTGAACTTATCGAATTAGGTCATAAATCTTGACTCAAGAAACCATTGATCGATGCATGATCATTGTCATCGATCGAAGGTCATTCCGTGTCAACAAGCGAGAGATGAGACATTGGACTTAGTCAATAGATTAGACTCGCAGGGAGAGCTGGTCGTCTTTTACATTAGATATCGAGTTCTATGATTAATACCCTTAGCTTCTATCCTCAATAATCCACTTACCTGAAACCCTAGATCTAGCATATTTACATTTACATCTAGTTAGTTTATTAGCATATTTCCATATTTACATTATTAGCACATTTCCATATTTACATTATTAGCATATTTCCATATTGCATCTACACTCTCTAATAAGGAACATTTCCTTAGATTGATTACTTGTTACCAATATAGATATAATCACCTAGCTTAGTCTTTAGAAATAATAAATCTATTGTGTGCCATTGTTCTCTATGGATTTGATCCCTAAGTACTACACCTGATCTCTCTTGGAAAGAGTATTGTTTTGTGTGTTGGAATTAAGGGTTAATTTTCTAGTTAACTATTTAGGATATTTATACCCTGCTAGAACAGTACACACCACCATGTCAATGGGGATCTGAAAGAATCCGGAATACCCGTCGAGAAAACAATAGTATTCGTGGCTCGCAAGCCTTTCTAACATCTGATCGATAAAGGGTAAGGGGAAATGGTCCTTTTGTGTAGCAGCATTTAGTTTTCTTTAATCGGTGCACATCCTGTGTCTGGTGACAGTTCTAGTAGGGATCAATTCATCTTTATCATTCTTTAGCACGGTAATTCCTCCTTTTTTTTGAATGAGATATTTGGATAGGCTTCCATGAATCAAGCGCTAATGGTTTTTGCCACCAGATCCTGTTCACTTCTTTTTGACCTTTATCTCTTTCTAGGATCATATGAATCAAGCTTTAATGGTTGTAGCCACCAAATCCTGGTCGACTCCTTTTTAATCTGAAGGGGAGAGAGAGAGGGGAATCAGAAGCACACAGACTTTTACCTTCCAGACGTGCAGAAGAAATCCAATCCAGTGTATACCAAGTCCCAAAGAAAGCAAATAATGTCAGGATTATTGTTGGAATTCAGCTTTGGTTCCTTCAAACTTTCTAAGCAAGTGGGATATAGTGGCAGGATGATACACTTTGGTATCTCTAGTAATCTCTGCAAACAACTTTCTAAGTATGGTTTTAAAGTTTGATTAGTCAATAATAAATTTTGATCATAGTCCTCTTCTTGACTTGATAAAACTTTTTGAAAAACTTATATATAGATAATGAAACTCAAAAAACAATAAAATAGCGTTAGCAAACCTCCCCCAGACTTAAATTACACTGCCCCAGATTTGTTAGGAAAAATCAAATCATAAGTAAATAGCTTTAGTATAGAACTCGATACCTCTCTTTGTAAGAGAGTGTTGATCGACGGTAGGCGAGTTTAGTTGATCGATGGTAGGCGAGTTTAGTCGATCGATGGTAGGCGAGTTTGGTCGATCGATGGTCGCGATCCAGCGTCGACCGATGGTGCCTCTATGGTGTCGATCGATGGTGATTTAAATAGTCTGTAAAAACAAATTAAAAATAAAAAAAAATAGTAGTATAAGCGAAAATTAAATAAAAACTTACTAAATAGTGGGTTGCCTCCAACTCAGGGCTTGGTTATAGTCTTAAGCTCGACGTTTTGAACTTTCTGACTAGAGTGAAGGTGGATCAACACTTGGAAAACAAGTGTCTACATCTTCTTTGCTCTTCTGAAAATATGTACAATGAAGCTTCGCATTGCTTTATCTCCTCTGACTTTCTGATTCTTTATGATCTCCTTAGTAACCTCCACTTAATGCATTCTCCTTTGTAAATTCTCAATACTGCGCCGGAGCATTCTAAGTCTAGCAGCTGTAGTGTCTGATATATCCTCTAATTTCTGAGAAATATCTTCTTTCATCAGGCTCTAAGAAAAAACAATCTCATTGAACCTTTCTTCTAATTGTGTTTCTGCTGCGCACTTCTGTCTGTCGAAATCAGTATCAATCTATGGCAAGATGTTGTCGTCAATCGATGTCACTCTATCTGGTCCACTCGCATGCTGTCTTTGAACAGTATTCAAATCTTGCTTCATCTCATCCATGTGTATAGTCAAACCAGTGAGGCACTTGTCTATAGGATAGTAGACATCATCAAGCCTCCTGTAGAAATCGTCTAATGAACTCTCTTGAGCTGTGTAGATCTCATTCACATTATCATGACTCTTTGCTCTTATGTATGTCTTTTGTTTCTGCCTAGACATACCGATCTTTGCTCCATGTTCAGGTAAACATATGTAATTGTACTCAAACATAGTAGCTCTCTCTCTAGAACTGCCATGATATCTGCTTCTTGCACATTCACAACTCTTCCGTCTAGAGCTCGTGCATTACCATTCTCATTTTTGTAGATGCCATACTCAACCTTCTTTTCCCAAAAGAATTTTTTTCTGTCATCAAGATCAAAAGTTCTCGTTCCATACTCTATGCGACTATCTATCAGTAGGAGATTTATCCAACTGATCGGTCCTGGAGTTTCTGAAGTAAAGGGGTTAGATGTACAGAACTCGTGAACTCTTGGAGTAGTGGTATCGATCGATGCATTCTTCTTGTTGTCGATCAATGGTTTGGTTTGGATTGGCTCGTGCTTCTGCTCCATGTTGTCGATTGATGCATGTAACAGTGCGTCGATCGATGGATGTTGCTATTGTCCAAATAAATTTCATGATCGTTCAACCATAATAAGGGCGTCTGCTACATCCTCCTTAGGTAAATTTAGTAATCTCCCATAAAGATCTCGTGCACGTCCTTCTGTATCTCTGAAAATTCCAAACTCATGTGGTCTGAGATAACAAGCTTTTGTATTTTCTGCTCCAAATAAATGTTCTGGTTTTTGTTTGATGTCGTTTGATGGCCAAGATATTCCGGTTATTGATGCTGGATTGCCCACTCTCGTGTTCATTACCCAGACATCTTCTTCTTCCAGTGCCAGGCTGCGATATTCAATAAGCCGGAATTGGTGTCGATCGATGGCGTATGTGGACCGTCGATCGATGCTCTGTAATCATACTGGTGACCAAAAAGGTTTCCAGCTCCATTAGCCATTGCAAGTATGTCTGCCACATCTTCCTTTGTGACATGTAGAATTCTGCTATCCATAGCTCTTTCATTACCATCTGGATCTGTCATAATACTGAACTCATGTGGTTGTAGATAACCATATTCTCTTTCGCGTTCTGCAGCTGAATCACGTTCGGTTTTTTCTTCGTTCCCAGTATCGATCGATGGTGTATGGTTTCCGTCGACCGATGTCGATTTCCCAAGTTGATGAGAAACATGAAAAACTCCAGCCTCTTCCATAGCAAGACCTCGATACTCAACGGTTTCTTCATATTTGTAGTCTTCGTCGTACTCGAGGTAGGCTGTGTTGTAATTGAAGTCTCCATTGTAGGTGTTGACTCATCCGGATGTTTGAGTGTCGATTGATTCGATAAGGAGGGTGTCAATCGATTGTTGAACTGTAAGGCTGTCGATCGATGTGTTGGGTGGGGTGTCGATCGATGCTCCTTCTTCCGATTCCTCACAACACTCATAATCGCAGAAGCATGTGGCCACAAGCTCTGCATCATTGCACAATTCGATCAAGGTAGCCTTGTTCTTCTTTTTGACAGGTTCATAATAAATATTTTTATCAATTAGAGATAGATACAACATGTTTATCTGCATGTCACAGATAGCTCCTACGGTGGCCATGAAAGCTCTTCCAAGTAACAGAGAAGAGTTCCAATTGATCTGGATATCCATCACATGGAAGTCTATGGGGACTAAGACGTCTTGAATTCGCAGTGGGACATCTCTGCATATACCTCCTGATTCTACTCTAGAGCAATCCACAAAAATGAAAGAATCACTGGAAGGGCCCACTCTGAGGTTAAACTTCTCTGCTATAGCTCTGGGTATGATGCTCACTGACGATCCGGTGTCGCATAGGGCATTGGGAAACTCGTGGTTTTTGATCAAACATGGCACCACAAACTTCCCAGGATCACTTTTCTTCTTCAGAATGATCTTTGGCTCTCTTCTAGGATGATCATTGGTAGCCTTATCAACTATTATAGGTTCTGATGTATCCCTCTTTTGCTCTGGAGTTTTTGTATTCATGACCTTTGGTTGATTAACTCGTTTTGTTACTGGGTACTATCGATCGATCGTACGATCTCTACGTCGAGGGATGCTCAAAGATTTTCTCAAATTTTTCAAATTAACAGGAACCGTCGATCGCTTCTCTCTGGTCGGTATCGATCGATGCGTGTGCGAACTCCCTAACGAACTCAGATTTCCTGTTCGAAATCCTTCCTCTTGTGGCTTATCTTTCTTGACTTCTACCCAAAAATCATCATCAATCACAACATTGACGCGATGTTCCTGCCCAGATTCTTCCTTCTCCTTGACCATAAAATCATATCTCGTAAGGGTTTCACTCCCATGAGTCACCTGATTTTCCAGCTTTTCCACACGGGTGTCATGATCTTCGATCTTTGTGTTTAGGTGGAGGTACAAGAAATCTAACTTTTCATTGAAATCCACAATCATCTTCTGCTGTCCCTCCAGTACCTTGTCAAACATAAATTCGATCCATGGTCTTCTGATTGGCCTTGAAATCTCCATGCTTCTGGCAGCTTGGGCCTTAGCTTCAGGTTGAGCTAATGCAGCGTCTGCTTCTTCTGCTTCTGTATCAGGGATTACAGCCCCCTGATCGTCTATCTTTTGACCTGCTGCATTACACAGATGACCGTTGAGGTCATGCAAGTCTCCATTCTCATTCTGAACCACTTTTATAGGCGCAACCATCTGAACTCGTCTGCTGTCGTCGATCGATGCGGATGAGATGCTGTCGATCGATGCTAAGTGATCAATATCGGTCGATGCTAGAGTTCTGATGTCGGTCGATGTTGTCCGTAATGAAGTGTCAGTCGACGATGATTTTATGCCGTTGATCGATGCTTGTCGTCTTTCTTTGCAGATCGTACGCTCGAGTTGATGTGGGTCTGAGAACAGTAATTCTTGTCCTTTGATTCTCCTGGTATTCTTTAGCATGCACCTGAAAAACAAAGAAAAAGAAAAATCAGTAACTTGAAAGTAACAACAAACCTAGACTAAATCCTAGAAATTAAATCTAATGGCGATCAATGTTTCTCGGCAACAGTGCCAAATATGACATAGGTGTGTTTTTATTGTTCTAGCATGGTATAAATATCCTAAACAATTAACTATCAAATTAACCCTTAATCCTAACACACAAAACAATACTCTTGCTAAGAGAGATCATGTGTAATACTTAGAGATCAAATTCATAGAGAACAATGACACACAATATATTTCTTATTTCTAAAGACTAACCTATGTGATTATATATATATTGATAACAAGTAACTGGTTTAAGGAAATATTCCTTATTATAAGGTGTAGATGCAATATGGAAATATGCTAGTAATGTAAATATGGAAGTATGCTAATAATGTAAATATGGAAATATGCTAATAATCTAACTAGATGTAAATGTAAATATGTTAGATTTAGGGTTTCAAGCTTCATGAATTTTAGGGGTGACATGGTGGTATTTACTGTTCTAGCATGATATAAATATCCTAAACAATTAACTACCAAATTAACCCTTAATCCTAACACACAAAAAAATATTCTTGCCAAAAGAGATCAAATGTAGTACTTAGGGATCAAATCCATAGAGAAAAATGGCACACAATAGATTTCTTATTCCTGAGGTTAAGTTATGTGATTATATATATATTGGTAACAAGTAATCAATATAAGAAAATATTCTTTATTAGAGAGTGTAGATGCTATATGAAAATATGCTAATAATGTAAATATGAAAATATGCTAATAATGTAAATATGAAAATATACTAGTAATTTAAATATGGAAATATGCTAATAAACTAAGTAGATGTAAATGTAAATATGCTAGATCTAGGGTTTCAGGCAAGTGGATTATAGAGGAAGGAAGCTAAGGATATTAATCATAGAACTCGATATCTAATGTAAAACACGACCAGCTGTCGCTCTAATTCTAATCTATTGGCTAAGTCCAATGTCTCAGCTCTCTTGACTGTCGATCGATGGTTTCTTGAGTCAAGCTTCATGACCTAATTCGATAAGTTCACTAGATTTAACTAAATCAACTCTCGTTTGTTTCTAGCAACCTAGCTCAACAGGATTAATTCCGGTATTAGACCATGCTCTCACTTGCGCCTAACTATCCTATTATCAGGGTTCTAGTTAACTACTCTATAACACAAGAAATAAACACAATTCTATTGATAGATCTAATAATAACCCTAAGAATTCTATTGTATGGCTAATCCATCAATACCATTAGTAAACCCTAAATCTAGTTGATAATTACTCAGATATAATCAAGGTAAAAATAATAATCTGAATAAAATGCATAGATAAAACACTTGGGTTCCAATACAAATCTCCCTAAGGAGTTATGAATCTTCTCCCTAAATAAATCCTAAAACAATGATGGAGTGTTGGTGCACACAAAAACAATCGATCCATAAGTGAGAGTGATCATGGATATTGGATGCTGGTAAGTGATCTACGGGTAGTGATTCACACGTTCTGATTAGAGGTAGTTTGACCGCGAGAGGATTAATGGAGTGATTACGATGTGCAACTGAGGGGTTTTGGATGGACAGCAGCATGGAACAACTGTCTGGTCTATGTTCTGTTGGGACATACACTGAAGAATAGAGGATCTAATGGATAAGCCGAGCAAGACTAGATATGAGTCTTATTTCCTGGGTAATGTCCGAGCTGAGAGCAAACTGATTTCGTATGGTGGGATCGACATAGAGATGGCTGCTGATCTGTGATACTGGTCGGTCTGATCGGTATGGATCAGAGACTGATTGTGGTCTTTAGTATGGTTATAATACTGGCCTTTCTGGATGGTGGATGGGCTGATTTGCCGAGTGTTGATGTTCTGGTGACTCAGTGGAGTCATGTTCGGTTCTGAGGGCTGTAGGGCCGTGTGGTATACTGACTGATCTTGAGACGATCAGTGACTGACTGTGGAGTGTGTAGTGGTAACATTCCGACGGGTACTGGATGACTCTATTGGGACTGTACCGTCTTTCTTTGTTTACTTGGTCATGTGGGGATGGTTGGATGAGTGACTAAGGAACAAGGGGATTCGGTTGAAATATGATCAAGCTGGCTGGGTAAGAAAGAATGGAGCAGCATGAAGAAAGCAAAGATGGATCGTATGGTTGGATAAGCATTCAACTAAGCACCAAGGAAGTAAGGTACATGTTTAATTACTGGTATCCTTAGTGTGTTGCTAGGATGCTGGTTTAGACATAGCGAACACTATGTACTGAACTGAACCTCATCGAGGAAAAATAGATAAAAATCCTAAGTATAGGGAAAAATCCGAAAACGTCCATGTTTGGTTGAGGAAGGCGACTCACGGCCGTACCGGCGGTTTGGAGCAGATGTTATGGACACACGTCTACTAATTTTAGACATACCAGTGTATCTTGTTACTGGTCCCATGAATCATCAGACGCATAACCTTCGATCAAATACCAACCCAACCAAATCATTATACTTCTACTTACAATTAGACGTAAAGGGAAATAGAAAGGAGGGTATGAGTAAATTGGTTGCTTAGTGAAGTGGTTCTAGACAAGTCTCTCCACATGAAACTCTATACTACTTAATGCAAAAAAGAGGACTAGCTAGCCACTGCAATCATTCAAATGCATCATTCAATTTAACACTTCAATCAATGCAATGAAGTTACTATCAACTTAAAACAAACAAACAAACTCAGTCACTATTACACATGGAATCGACCGAGTCAACAAACACAACTCCAAGCAACCTAGAAGTAAGGACTTGTGGCCCGCTCATGGGAGTCCCACCTTGTGTCAGTTTATCTTGAGGAATCTTACGTTATACGACTGTCCCCAAGTTTCTTACGCAACCACCCGTTGGCCCCGTTCGATACTGTCTGCCCTCTGGTTCCCATCCGTTCACGGTCTAATGGTCACTTATGCCCCAACTCAACATGATTTTATCCTATGGTGCCCCTAACACAAATCCCGCCCTTTTGCGGTCACCGCTTGTTCGCGGCTCTCCTCATTAAGTCATGACATCTCTTTCTAGATGCCACATGATCTTCTTTGTCTTAACACATCACATTCTCATTACCATTCTCATTCTCATTAACTCATTCATTAGACTTCATCTGTTCTCGGTATCACATTCAATACACATCACACTCAATATCTCATTCATAACATTCAACTTTCATTCATCTTTCATTCTCTTATGATACCAATTGTAATTCCATTTGTAACATTCGTCTAAGAACTTACGCATGTAGTTCTTTATAGCCACTTAGCTTTCATTTAACAATCATCTCAAGCATCAAGCAACCAATCACACTAGCATCAATCAATTTAATTCATCACAGCAACACAAGGTAGTCCATTGAGTCTTTTTAAACAATGTGAGGGTTATTATGCATCATGATCCATACATCTAAAAACTTAGCTCCCATTATGATCTAACAACCTAACTTCCAAACAATTACTAACCAACCCTAGTTCAAGCTACGATCATCAACCTCTTGGCCACAACCACCACTCACGGCGAAGAGAGAGAAAGAGGGACGGTGAGGAGTGAGAGACGCATGAGGAGAGAGAGGAGAGAGATATTCGCGAGAAAGCGAGAGAAAGAGAGAGAGAGAGAGAGAGAGAGAGAGAGAGAGAGAGAGAGAGAGAGAGAGAGAGAGAGAGAGAGAGAGAGAGAGAGAGAGAGAGAGAGAGAGAGAGAGAGAGAGAGATGACAGCTAGGGCTTCTTCTCTCCGAGAGTTCTCTGCTAACTTCGCTTCAAGTTTCTGATGGGTAAGAAGGAGGAGGGCATGCTTCTATTTATAAGAAAAAGAGAGGACCCTATGGGTTTAACCCTAATGGGCAGAAGTCTCACTCTATAAAAAAATTGGGTATGGTTTCAGGGCGTTATAATTCTTCCCATGTAAATCAGAATTCGTCCCAAAATTCCAACCTCCAGACTCCAAACTTAACGGCTGAAACAGAAATGAACTTCATTAACACATCATTCACACATCAATCAAGGGAGGCACACAATGAGATGATACTCTATTCAAGTTATCTTTTGAAAACCAAAAAAACTAATTGAATAAATGAAATGGAGTAGGAATACAACAGTTTTAAAAAGCTAAAGGCATCTGTATAATCAACAGAAGGCCTACAAAAATGAAAAACACCAACACCAAATAATAAATAGAATAGCATGTTTCCTACTCCTAATAAAATGATCCTAGGATCTCAGCTAGCCGCTATGACGTAGAGAAATGCATTCAACCTCGGATCCAGGACCGACTGCACCGGGACCATTTGCTCGAGGATTGGATCATCCTCTTCCCCTTGTGAGCCCTTAGATGGGTTCTCTTCTTCTTCGGAACTAGTGATTTCCACCGTTCTTGCAACAATCCACTTTTCTCTTCTACTGCAAGACCACCAATCCGCATTACCAGAGCAAAATCGAAGTGTTCCAAGACAACAATCAGCTTAGCCTGAATGTCACCACGGAGTCCCGAATTGTACACCCGGCACCACACATCTCTGTACTTTGGCTTGCACTTCTTAGCCTTGTCCAGAAACTCTTTAGTGTAGTCCAATACTGAGCGCGATCCTTGCTTCATATGTCTAACTGCTTCACACTGGCACGGTTCGATAATTGCTCTAGTTATTTGCGAAGGTTGTCTTCTGTGGACGACAACACTTCCTCGTAGGCCCTCCCGCGGTCTACCGCTGCTCATTCCCCACCACAGTCCTCGGCCATAGCTTCCTCGAGCGACCGCGACCCTCCAAGGCTATGTCACCTTTGCCTCGAGTGAGAGCTGGAACGTCGCATGGCCTTGGTCCATGCGCCTTTGATCGCCCCTTCTTTGGAAATGGGCATCAACACTTTGGGACTCACGGTTTCTGATATCACTCAAATTACCATAAGGAGTGACTTTTACTCTCTCAAATAAGAGGTTCAGTTGTAGTACTTAGGGATTGAATCCACAAGGATCGTGGGCACACAATAGACTATAGACTTTTCAGTTAAGCTAGGCAAACAGTTTATTAGCCAATGAATAAGGTAGCAAGTTGATTGATTGGTTGTTGCAAACAATAATGCGAAATATCTAGACTTAGGTTTCAGAAAAGTGGATTATAGAGGATATAAGCTAATGGTATTAATCCTAGAACTCGCTATCTAATATAAAAGATGACCACCTCTCGTTGCGAGTCTAATCTATTGACTAATTCCGATATCTCAGGTCTCGCTTGTTACACGGAATGACCATTGATCGATGGCAATGATCTTGCGTCGATCGATGGTCTATCGAATAAAACATTAAGACCTAATCCATACTTTCACTAGGTTCCTTTGATAACCTCTCGTTTTTTTCCTAACAACATAGCTCAATAGAATTATATCAGGTAATAAAGTGTGTGCCTAATTATCATATGATAAGGTTTCTAGTTAATTAATCTAGAAGAAAGCAATAAGACCAATTTTAATGATAGATATAATAATCACCCTAGCAATTATATTGTCTGGCTAATCCATCAAAACCCTAGAAAACTTAAACCTAGTAGATGGATCTACTCAGACATCATCTTTGTCAGAGAAATCATAGATGAAATAGATATAGAATAGAAATCAAATAAAGAACCAAAGGAGTTTCAGGAGGATTCTGAAAGAGTTCCTCCCTTCTCTCTTAGCCCTAGAAAAATAGATAGAATAAATCTTAGCCGTCAACAATGGCTTAAAACAATATAAATTAGGTCTAAACTCGTCCAGGGGTATTCTAGTAATTTTTGGTAGATTTTAGGCTTAAGTCAGTCTTGAAACAAGTCGGACCTGTCTTCTGGGATCATCGTTGATCGACACTAGGGCTGCACCATCGATCGACATTCATTCACCTTCTCGACAGCTTCCTCTTGTGTGGCAGACAGACAACTCTCCCGTAAATCAATCATAACTTTGGTTCTAGGATCCTGATTGACCTAAAACCGGTGGAATTGGAAAGCTAACTCAATGATCTATCTTGTGTCAAAATATCAGCTCAATCTCACCGTGTGAAGGTTTCCATCCATAGCTAAATATCTGACGTGTCTACGAAGTTCTGCATCTGTAAAAGCTCCAGAATCACCAAAGTTCTCCAGAACGTACCTAAACCTGCAAATAATCTAAAGCATACTCCAAACATATATAATAGACTCTAATTAGGTCTGATATCATGACAAAATAGTGGTAAATATCAGGCCATATCAGTTGGCTCACGTGGATACGCCAATGGGAACTCCCTAAACTTTTCTTTTAGTTCCGGGTACGTGGGCTGCACCAGGTTAATATCCTCATCATGGTAGGCTCTCCGAGCATATGAAAAGGTACCTTTCTGTCCGTAGTGGATACGCGGTATTCTCCACTTGTGGTGATCTGACGAAGACATATTGCAAGTAAATAGATTTGATCATAACCATAATAGAAGTATATATATAGTTGGTGGTTCGAAAACATTTCAAAACATTTTTATGAGTAGTGTAAACTTTCAAAAATACTTTTTTCTGAAACTGAAATAGTTTTTTTTCAAAAATGGCGGTCATGCTGAGCTGTTAGGATAATGCTAAGGGATCTTAAAACCTAGGCTCTGATACCAAAAGTAACGACCCTCTCCCCACCATACAACTTGGGTCGGATGTTATGGACACATGTCTACTCATTTTAACCCAACGACGTGTCATGTTAGTGATCCCATGAGTCATCGGATGCATAATCTTCAATCAAATACAAACCCAACCAAATCCATATACTTCTACTTACAGTCCCACGCACAGAGAAATGGAATGGAGGGCTCGAGTAAATGGATTACTCAATGAAGTGGTTCTAGACCAGTCTCTCCGCATGAAAATTTATACTTGTTAATGCAAAAAGAGGACTAGCTAGCCACTTGATATACCATAGATTTACCAGTTTTCACCCATAGTATAAATGATTTTTAGATATTATTATATGTGTTTGGAGTCTTTTTAGAGTCTTTTCAGGTTCATGTATATTTTGGAGCATTGTGGAGATTATGGAGTTTTCTAAAGCTTAATGATAAGGAAACACGTAACTATTGAAGACTCAGAAGTTGGAGTCGAGATTAAGGAAGTGTGTCGATTGAGAACACCTTGTTGGTATCGATCGACAGTGGCGCGAGTAAATGAGCCGATTTGTTCATGACCGACTTCAACCCCAAAATCCCACATAATTACAAGGCTACACCTGGACGATCTAATACCTATTTATTTATATGCTTTGACATCTTAAATCTTAGGCAGAGAGGAGAGTTGTAAGAAGGTTTTATATTACTCTAAGGTTTTTAGTAGTTTTGGAGAGAATATAAAGACTCCTTCAAAGATTTGTTTGGAACTCCATTGTTTCTTAACCTTATTCTATTTATGCATTTTATTCATATATTCATTATGCTTTGCTTGATTATGTGTGAGTTGTTCTCCTTATTTGATTAAGGGTTTTATTAGGGTTTATATGTATTGCTAAACATAGAATTTCTAAGGTGAATCCATAAGGATATTTCATCAGAATTGATCTCATTACTTGTATTCAAGAGTAGCTAACTAGAAACCTGAACTTAGAATATAAATAAATACGACAGTAGGATCTATACCGGATAATAATTCTGTTGAGTTACGTTGTTAGATGCATGTGAAAGTTGGTCTATATTAACTTAGTGAACATATCGATTAGGATGATAATGCTTGTCTAAGGTATTATCGATTGACACTTTTACCATAGTATTAATCGACACTCGTTCTTTTCTTGAAGATCGACGACTAGACCAAAGACTTAGTTATCTGATTAGACACGCAAAGATACCTAGATATCTTGCTTTAGTATTCGAGTTCTAGGACAGTTTACCACACACCCTTAGCATCTATATTACAATGCTATAACATATCTTGCTTTAGTATTTGAGTTCTAAGACGGTTTACCACACACTCTTAGCATCTATATTACAATACTATAACCTCAAACCCTAGATCTAGCTATTCATTCTCATAAGTTTACAAACTAGTTCTCAATTAATCTCTAATGTTAAATGTTTTACAATTACTTTCTAGCTTAATATTAATATTTATAAGTCTATTGTGTGCCCACGCACCCTATAGATTCGATCGATAAGTACTACAATTAATGCTCTTATTTGAGAGAGTAAAGTTGTTCATATGGTAATTTGAGTGATATCAAATTTGGCGCCATTGCAGGGGAGCATTGGATTCGCCATTAGACTTGCTTAATAGGTTTTGTCTATGTTTTACTTTCTGTTTTAGTTACTTGCAAAAAACAACTTTCTTTCAGGGGCATGACCAGCAGTACCATAAGCAACAAGGAAAAGAGCTATTCTTCTCAGACCCTGCTTTGTTAGAACGTACAATCCGTAAAGAGTGGCGGACGACATCGATCAATAACAAGATTCTTCTGTTGATCGATACTACTTGTGGGCGAGCAACGATCGGCATCAGTACACCTTTGTTGATCGACACTAACCCCTGGAGCAAACAACTTGATGGAAACCCTTATACTAATGTGGGATGAAAATGGGGTCATGCATGACCAAGATGGTCATCTACGTAATGCAGCAATACATAGACTGGATGATCAGGGGGTTGTAATCCCTGAAGCAGAGGAAGCTGCTAGAGAAGCTGTTGTACCTCTAGCTGAGGATGCTCGTACTAGAACGTTGGCTGACTACAACCATCAAGATCAATACTACGCCGAAAGATCTTTTATTCGTCCTCATATTTTCAAGAGGAATGATTTTGAGCTGAAGCTTGCATATTTTACACTTTTGGGATAAACACCTTTCATCATGGTCACCCACATAGAAACTAATGGACCATCTTGAGAGGTTTGAATATCTAGTTTCTGCTATAAAAGCTAATGGAGTCAAGGATTATCTTCTATGTAAGCTCTTCAAGTACTCACTTGCTGGAGATGATTCATCTTGGCTTAACTACTTACCACCAGGACCTCTTACATCTTAGGAAAACATCAAGATGCGTAATTTTCTTGATAATTCGCGATCTGAGTACTTGAGAAACAGAATTTCTACATTCACACATGAGCCTGCAGAAACATTCAAGAGCTTCTGGATCAAATTCAAGTCGTACCGGAGTGACTATCCACACCATGGATTCAACGAGGTACAACTGCTAAGTACCTTCTTTAGAGACATCATTGTGGTTTATCAGATGGCTCTAGACACTGTTAGTGACAGGAATTTTAACACTAGAAATCCAGAAGAAGTTGTGAGACTTACTGAGAACTTGGCATCTAGCAATATCACCATGAACACTGACTTAGAGAGGAAGTATCAGCTGATAAGATAGTGTTCACAAGCTTCTCAAGAAGCAAGCGTGTTGTGCAGAACATGTAGATGTTGTTGATACCTCTAGTGAGAAGAGCGATGAAGAGTATGTGACCTACATCAGTGGTACTGGTTTTCAGAATTATGGGAATCATAGTGGAAACATGAACTTATATTGCACTCGTTAGAGGGGTAATTACAACCAGAGTTCACAGCACCAAAAATCTTTTAGCAAGAAAACATCATTAAATAAATTATGGAGCTTCTTCTTACCAGAATTTTCCACCATAAACTCAAGGAAGCAAGATAGAGAGTATGATTGATCAGGTTCTTGAGGTTCAACAGAAGTTAACAATGAATTTCAATGGAAAGATAGATGTTTTGTACACCAACCTGAATGAAAAATTTGAAACTCTCATCACCCATGTGAAGAAATTAGAGACTCAAGTGCTCTAGGACAGTGAGGTTGTGAGAAGGTAGGAAGCATTGATTAAAGGAAAATGAGAGGCTGGATAGAAATACCATGTGAATGGACTGATAGATGATGATTTTTGGCAAGTGATGAAGGAGGAGAAACTCCAAGAAGGAGACATTCAACTCGAAAGTTCTATGTACTTCGGCGGTTCTCATTGGTGTTGATCGACACCCGAGACAGACTATTTTTCAACATCCGAGACAGAACGACAATCTACATCAGAGGCCGAGCACCAATTTACATCCTATGTTGAGTCCGTAAGATCTTGTGAAATGGCTAGCATCATTTGACACCCAATCATGTTCGTTGATCGACACCCACCGGTTACTTACCGAGTACAATTTCCAAGTATTGATGTTGAACGTCTGAATTTTTTAAGACTCATCTAAGACATCATCAAAACCTATATGGAACACTGATTAGCAACATGAAGATGCAACAGATCCTATGATCATTGATAAGGCTACAAAGGAACAAGTTTATAAGAGAAAGAAGAAAAAGGTTCCTAAGCATCTTAGAAAAGAAGATAATGAGAAAGAGCTGGATAGTTTCACCAAGAGGATGGTGAGGATTCATGTGAACATGCTATTCGATGAAGCTTATTGGGCTCCACCGGTTATGGATGTTTTTCAGAGAGAGCAACAAGACAGACATAGACATTGAGCGTATATTCCATCACATCAGAGAGGAGTCCTAGATTCAGAACTCTGAACAACCAGAAAATGTTCTTCCAGTAGATGAATTTGGAGTTTTCAGAGATCAGATGGGGTGGGCACATGAAAAATATGGGAGGATCATCAATGTTTCCAAGAAAGACATAACAAACATTATGCAGATGACTCATGGTACAAGAAAGGTTTACCTCAGTCTACCACAGTATGCGGGGCGTCTTAAGTTAGAGAACCCAATTTGACCAGCACCTGAAATCTACAAAAGAGAACAAATTGAAGTGATGACAATTGACATCTAAAAGCCCAAGAGAGTATGTTTGATGAGTTCTACAAGATGATTTATGCAATCTACTATCCTCTCAACAACAACACTGGATCAACAAATGTATGGAAGAGCTACAGCTGAAAGTGGATTACACACATGAGATTATCTAGGGATAGCAAGAGAAAAGGACCAAAGGAGAAGAAGTCATCAAAATCTTTGTAGGCACCTGGTTCGAGATGAGTAGAAAAGATGTGGGTACTTATTTTCCAACGACTATTCCTATACCGACATACTAGTCCAAAATATCAAAACTTCAAGCTAGAGAATAAACAAGCGCTTGATGGGAGGTAACCCATTTAGTAAGTTTTAAATTAGTTTTTATTTATTTTTACTCATTTTTCATGTTAATTTGTCGCAGGTAAAAAAAATACCTAAGGAAGCGCAACTGCACAAGGCATCGATCGACACCTAATCACTGCCAATCGACTGACCAACCCGAGCATCGATCGATAGTCACTTAACTGTGTCGACCAACATTCAACATCAGCATGAAGATATACCATTTTTCCTCGTTAAAATGCATTCTTGTTGGGGTCAAAATCGGTCATGGCATAATCAATGGCTAAAATCCTTCGAGAAATTGTGCCTTCAGCAAATATAAGCTGGAAATGTCAAAGAAACTATACGGCATAAGCCAAACCAATTTGCATAAGGATACAAGAACAACTTTTGTACATTTCATCCCATACAAGGAATAAAAAAATTTATATCCAAACATGAAAAGATCAGAAAATGTTCTTGCAGAAGGTTTTTGCGAGAAATGACGAGTTTTACGAAACAATCTTCCATCAAACGAAATACGGAAAGTTTACACGGAAAAACATCACAATATAATATATGAGATAATCTCCCGTAAAAAAATTGTAGGGGTAAAAAAATTGGTGATCTCAAAATCAACGTCCAAGATTGCTATTACCCTGTGAGAAAGCTATCTATTATGAAACTCGCTAAAGATAACTTAGGAGAAATATCGGCGGATAAGACTTAAGGAATAAGATTCAAAGTTACGAAAGAATATGGAATCGTGGACCAAAATGGGAAATCACAAGGACCACGACGTCACCTCCTTGTCGTCTCTCCATCACAGCGAGACCAACCGATCTCGCCTCGACTGTCTCGCCATCGGGGCGAAACCAGCCACTTCGCCTCGCCTTCTCGTCACCGGGGCGATACCAGCCCGCCTCACTTCCTTGACTCGCTGTCTCACCATCGGGGCGAGACAAGATCCACCTCGCCTCTCCCTCACGCCATTGGGGTGAGACCCGATCCACCTGGCCTTGTCGTTTCGCCATTGGGACGAGACCAGCTCCAACTCGTCTCGCCATCAGAGTGTCTCGGTGAGATGAACTCTCCACCACATTCATCTCCCCCTCAATCCCTCATGGACACTCCATCTCGACCCTAGCCTTCATGGAAACCCCATCTCGTCCTCTAGCCCTCATGGACATTCCACCTCACCCTCTCGACCTCATGGACACTCCATCTCGCCCTATCGTCCACTCCACCTTTCCATCTAGCCCTCTCTGAACTCCATCTCTCCCTTATCTCCTTCATTGTGTCTCCTTCGAATCTCTATCAAAATGCTTTTCGTTTTGTCTCAATCAAAGTTTCCGTTGATATTTTACGATAATAATAAGTCTTGTTTTTCTTAAAAGTCTGAATCAAGCCTTAAGATGGTAATGGCTAGCTTAACAACACTTTTCCACAAACGAATAGGTTGATAGGACCAACAATACGAATACTTCAAAATAAATCGATTATTTCTCCGAGAATAATCGTAAAACATGATAAGATCCCACTAATGATTTAATTCAAGAATATGTCCATATGCAATGACGGTTTACTTGACTAAAATAGTCAAAAATGGAAAAGGAACATAAATTCAAAGTTTCTGAGATAAGCAAGAAGGTCGAGAAGATAAGGAAATATCTTGTCAAAAGATAAACTCAAAGCATGCAGGTCATTAGCTCAACTGGAAAGGATCCCGGCCATTGTGTCAGAGGTCCCTAGTTCGAGTGACAGCTAGGATGAAACCAATATTACATGTTGTGATTTCGGGCCTCGGGGGATTAGGGCTACGGCCCGAGCCTCCTAGTAATTAAAAAAAAACTCAAATCAAGGGCGGAAAAGGAAAGATAGCTGACTCTAGAGGCATATATAAGTACGTCTGTGGCATAGAAGAAGGGGGGCGGTTTTTTAGACTTAGAGCTCTCTGCACTTGAGGAACATTAGGCATTATTGTCAACATGCTTAGGTTCCTATGTATGCACTCGATTACTAGACGAACTTGCAAAGCCAGTTCGATCTCTTATTCAAAATCTGTAATTGAACTACATTTGGCTTGATCCTCGAAAGGGGTATGAAGGCAGCAGCCTTTCATAAGGTTCAGTCCAAAATCAATACAAACATTTTCGTATCTTTTTACGTTTCTTGCTAAATGAGCTGTGGCTTACATAGGTTTTCTCGACGTAGGTGGTTTTACTAGCAAACTAGTCAGGTTATGTTACTTATGTTATTTGATTTATGTTGTAATCTCGTTTTCATATGACATTTCAATACATTTTTCTCTAAAAAGCTCATATGAAAGTTTGCAATAAAGATCTACTCTTTTATAAATTCATTTTGTTTTTCTTTCTGTATTTTCCAGCATATATTTGGTCACTTGTCATTGGCCTCACAGAGAATCCGGATCCTCAAGGAAATTCAAGAATCTTAACTTTTGTCCATTAACGTAACTCGGCATTGCGAATTTCGGTTCCCACAGTTTGACACTAGAAGGAGGGAGCAGATTACTCTTACACTTACGGCCACAAAACGCTTGATCGTAACAATATTTGGTAATATAAAAGACAAACTCGCATCTCATATGAACAACGACAAAAATTCTGGTAACACAACTCCAGCAGCGACTTCTCCTATGGTCAATGCTAACGCAAACATTACAGTGCTTGACAAAATCGAAAACCTAATCAAATTTTTGCCAGGAAAGGGGCACCAAAACGAGTTCATGGTTTATCTGGCTAAGGCCAACAATAAAATCAATCAAACCCCGTAAAAATCGTCTAATTACCGAGTTGGTGAAATCTCGTCGCATTAGGGGTTTGACCAAAACCGCTCTCCAATTTTTTTTCAGAAAAATAAAATTTGATCTCAACAAATCGGGTACACAACCTCTCTACTGTACATATTTCAAATAACTTCCGTAAATGTCTTCGAAGAAATAAAATTTTCTTCCACTTCCTGAAATCGCGGAGAAACTATAGGTTACTCGGAGAAAAATAAGCACATCAAATCAGGTCACCAATCCCTCACTGTTGTAGTTCTTCCGAATAAATTTTGGAGAAAATAAGTTGATTTCTATAGAATCCCTCCAAACATAAAACACCTGACGAAGACTAAACAAAGCAAAATGGTAGATCATATCCCTCACTGCTAAAAAGTCTTCTGTAACATAAGATTTTGGGGAAATTCAAGTGTCGCTTCTGTAGCAACATATTCTGGAAATTCTTGATATTTTTCTGCTAAGCTTACTTCGAAAAAAGTACTCAAAATTTCCTCAGGTTAATCCTACGGAAACGAAAAAAAAATCCAATTTAAGTTTGATCGCGATAATAGGGCTCATCGTAGCCAGAGTTTCTGATATAAAACTCAGAAACTGAACTTGCAGAACAACCGCAAAACGTGAGTTTTCCAAAAACACAGCTTTCGTACAACCACACTCGAAAACGTCTTTCGAAACAACTATCAAAAAATTAAACTCGACGATATTTTGTGAAACAGCTTTCGTAAAAATGAACTTGACAACATGTTTCGAACAACTGTCATAAAATAAACCCGACAATATCTTACAAAACGAATCTCAAAGAAAAAATAGATGACATTTACGAAATGATTCTCGTAAAAGAAAAAAATTCGACAACCTTTAGAAATCAAACAAAGATATTAGAAAAAGACTACCGCAGAAGGAAGGAGATGGAATGAGTGCTTGGAAGTGAACTTCGCCCACCAACCTCTCTCAATGGTTAAGTGGAAACAAGTTTAAAAAAATTTGTATCAAAGCCGAGATTGAATGATTCTGATACCAACACAACCAGAAATACAATTATAAAATCAGAATTAGCTTAAACAGCAGACAAGTTAGGTAATCTGACCGGGATCATGTAAAACTTTTTTTATTACCAACATTTTTTTAATACCCAGCGTGCCCTTTTATTACGTTCTAAAAAACGTAATTACAAGAATGTCATTTCTTTTTAATTCTATGTCAGAAAAATTCCGGTGCCACGCAAGAAATCACTGACGACTGAGTTATGGTTACACTTCGGCTGACTTAAAGGAACACGACTGACTTATGAGATATACGCTGGCTTACGAACATAAACCAGCCGTAATTTACAGCTGATTTACAGAAATATGGCTGATTTATGAGAAAATAGCTGACTTACAAACACAAGTTACGGCTAACTTATACATCAACGGGAGTTATGTTTATGTGGCTTATTTAGTGATCATCGGCTGGCTGGGATATTAAATTTACAACTGACTTAGGGGAGGTTGCCAAGGCTGATTTACTTATAATCATCCGTAATGAGCTGGATTAACAATAAATCCAGCCTAATTACGGCTGATTTATTAGTGAAAGATTAATTACTACAATATCATTATTTAACGGTTGATTTATTTGACGATACGGCTGACTCAATATTTTCCAGCCTAATTACGGCTGATTTATTAGCGAAATATTAATATTGAAATAGTATTCACGTTGCGGTTGAGTTACATTTATACTTGATGTCTGATTTATGTAGGCTGAGTTGTTGACTTACCGATTTTCCATGTCATCAGCTCCGATTTTCCATATCACCAGCTTTTATTAACGTTACAACAATTAAATTATGGTTTATGTTACAAGCTTCTTCTTCTTCTTCTTTTTGGTAATTGATCACGAAAAAAATATTTGTATTCAACACCGATGGTAGAGTATGTATGCATATATATGAGGAAACAACACACGACGAACTTTCAAAGTCGGTACTTTAATAATTACGGATTGAAAAAGTCGAGCCATCAGATTCAGCTGAGCTACATGTTCTTGAATAGAGATTTGAAAACACCCCCTAGTTTACGTCTCCAATACTCGACATTAGAAAGATTTTCTAAGCCTAAGGAAAATCGAACAATTACGTCTTGGTGTGGAGATTACAGAGAAAATGATAAATTTCAGCTAAGTTATGGTTAAATTATGGCTGAGTTATGAATTTTGTTTACAATACAACTGAGTTATGGTTAATTTACGGTTGAGTTATGGTTAATTTACGATTGAGTTATGGATTTTGTTTACAAAGTTATATACATACAGCTGAGTTATATAGACGTCGCAGCTGAATTATGATTACAATACATGACTATGCCAAGAAGTAATAGTAGCAAAATATGGCCACGCATAACCCACAAACCACCACATTCCTCAAACACCGCACCTCGCTGATGCATTTGTCTCCTTTTCTCTTAGATTCCATCTTCACTCGTTCCAGTTCTTTCTCCAACCGAGCAACATTAACTCTCAGCTACGACATGTCTTTTTTCATGTCACATATCAGTGACTTCATACTTTCAACCTCTTCTACCAAACACTCATCCGTCTATTTGAATAATGTCTCTATTTTCACCAATATAACCAGATCTCAATATCACATACTTATTGATTTCAAAACATGAAAAATAAGAACTAAAACTAACCTTATTATATCCTTTTGCACAACAATAGAAAAATCATCCTGGAGTTTTAGTTGTTTCAGATGTAAATATATCAGAGGTTTCACCACACCAACATTGCTTCGGCTTTCCTCTCTCCACATTCCCACGTCGTCTATTTAAATTTTCTGCAACAAAATCCTATTAATTTCAACAAGATTTGGTACGAACAAAATCGAAATCCACTTACCTGAAACTCATGATGAGATTGGTTTAGATGAGGGAGACATTTTTTTTAAAATTTTAGAACCCTATTCGCAACTTTTGTAGAAGAAGATAGCTTTATTGTTGATTCTGAACTGTGACAAGAAACATAGAAACGGTTATGGTTACCTTTTTTAAAAGAAGAAAATTTATTATCATACCAAGATTGTAAAAGTCTCGAGATTAGACATATTCACACGCATAATATGAAAACACAAAAAATTGCGAGATAAATTAATATGCATGAGTAATTTTTTTTCAAAATTCAATATATATTATACATATAATTCTATGGAAACACAAAACGTCATGAGATAAATTAATACGCATGAGTAAATTACACTTGATGGCTGACTTATTGAAACTTAACGGCTGAGTTATAAAAACATATCGGCTGAGTTATCTAAATAACACAGCTGAATTAACATAACGTCCTAGTTATTTACATAACACGGTTGAGTTATATAAACAACACAGTTGAGTTATAAAAACATAACGGCTTAGTTATAAGAACATAACGGCTGAGTTATATAAACATATGGTTTAGTTACATAAACACAAAGGCTGATTTATATAAACATAAAATTATTCAAATAATTACATTCAAACATCAAAATTATCAAGGCCAAACTCATTAAACATATCGATGAGATCAAACCAAACTCTAGTTATCATCCACTTAGGCTTCTCGCCCCCACGCGCTCATATCCTCTTCAACGTGCGCATTTGATTTTGAAATAGCGTTCTAGCCACCAGATTAAAATGTGTTCAAACCTTCAAATTATGCCCACATGTATTTTCGCTACAAAAATTAAAAAAAAATAGTTTTTTTGTCAATCAAATATGGATACATAATATGTGCTAACAGTGAGAATACGAAACCAGTGTTCCATAAAATGATCGGGAATGAAGCGGTAAGTCGGCCACTCATGAATCCATCCTCTTGAAGAATCTTTGGGATTTCCTTCGAGAGATCGTGTAAAAAACTTAACCACGACTGTCTACCAAGGCACCTGCACCAGGGTTTAGAACGTGGAGGTTAAGAGAAGGGAAGTATAAAGAGAGATATAGAACGACAAAACGTCGCGAAATAAAATTGAGGATGTGACCGACCAAATTGTTCCCGCCCAAAATACGGAATTTCACGATATAAATTACACTTGACGACTGACTTATAAAAACTTCACGTCTAACTTATAGGATTTAGGGTTTAGGGTTTAAAGTATAAGATTTAGGTTTTAAGGTATATGATTAGGGTTTAGTGTGTCCACTAACAAATATAAGAAAGTATACATATTCAATTGAAATTACATTGTATATGGTTTGTTGTAGATGATTTACGGTCTCAACTTATATCTATATGTAAGGTTTTAAGTAATTGTAAGACAGCATATATCTCAAGATCAAGTTAGAGCCTCAACTTGTAAATTCAAGAAAATACACAAATTCAGTTGATTTATATTCATTTGATATTTAAGAGGAGCTTCATTATAACTTTTTAAAGTATTTCAGTTACATTTTCTGATTTTAGAGTATCTTTGAAGTATGTATGAGTTATATAATTATGATACCGCTGAGTTATCTAAACGATATGGCTGAGTTACACTACAATAAAACATTTCTTTTACAACGAAGAGTTACAATGAAATTACTTCGTCGTAATAGTACAAGTCTATTACTAGGAGTTTAGGAGTTTACGACGAAATCCACTTTCGTCGTAAAGTCCTTGTAACGTTACGAAAAAAAACAATTTGTTGTAGTCGACATGTACTACAAGGACTTTACGACAAATTATAATATTTGTCCTCAAGTCGTTGTAATATTACAAGTTCTTTAGAACGAAATATTTTCCAATTTTAGGGTGTGTTTGAGGTATGGCTGAGTTATATAACATTATATAAACATTTTCCAATTTTATGGTATGTTTGAGGAATGGCTGAGTAATATAATTAGGATATGGCTGATTTATCTAAACGACACAGCTGAGTTATATAAATATAGCATAAGTCAGATACAAAATAAACATACCATAAGTCAAATACAAAATACAAAATACAAAAGTTCATGAATAATCAGTTGAACTTCTTTAACATATCATGTCCTCCTTCGTGTTCAAAACTTCATGTTGGCAGTGGATGTTTAACCCAAGCACCAAATTTGTGTAACCCAAACCTGATAGGTTGAGACTTTGTTCACGCAACTGTCTACATAGTGGATAATGTACATTCCTGTTAGACCATACGCTTTGGCTATCAGCTAGCTTAGCAATGATTCCAACAGGAAATTTCTTCATGTCTTCCCACACATCACGTTATATTGCTTCTCAGACGTTAGGAAGTCTCCCATATGGAAATTGTAATATCTTTGTTTTCAAGATTAAAAGGCCCTTCAGCGTAAAGTCGTGGAGGATAATCTCGTGCTTGATCTTTAGAAACATCCATCTGATCATAAAAAGACAAATATAAATCATCTGCCATAGAAAACTAACTCAGCTACGACATAATTTATAATTCAGCCGAAATGGAAAACTAACTCAGCCAGAACATAATATATAACTAAGCCAAAACATAATATAAAAATCAGTGACAATGGAAAACTAACTCAACCACAACATAATTATAACTCATCTTCAACATAATATATAACTCAACCGCTAAATAAATCAAAATCAGCCACAATATAAATCATACTCAGCCACATCATAAATCAAACTCAGCCACAACATAAATTAAACTCAATCGTAACATAAATCAAGCTCATCTACAACATACCGGAGAAGACGATTTCGGGCGATTGCGGACAAGAAGATTTTGGAGAAGAAGCTTGTGGAGAATACGATTTCGACAAAGAAAATTTCAGATAAGACATGCTCGAGCAGAAAATATCGGAAAAAGAACGATAAACAACAATGTCACTAGGGCTTAACATATGATAGAAGAAAGTTGTGGTTATTTTAAAACACTGGATGTTTTAAATTAAGACATCGCTTGATTGTAATTCCCTCTCTTTTGATCAAAATTATTAGTGACATATATTACAGTTATTATTAACGTGGATTTGTTAATTAAAATAATATTAACTAAAAAAATTAAAAAAAGTTTGTTTATTGAATTTTCTAGAAATTTAAAAACATTTGAGTGATTACTTAAAAATGTATGTTATTCTCATCATAGAACAACTATTTTATACTATTCTAGAAATTTTCTCTTATAAAATTGCTAAAAGAGAAAAATGTGCTACAAAACAAAGTTACAACAGAAACACAAATGCAAAAAGACGCTGATACCAACTGACACTGTGTGTTTATTGTTCTAGCAGGGTATAAATATCATAAACGACTAACTGTCAAATTAATCCTTAATCCTAACACACAAAACAATACTCTTGCCAAGAGCGATCAGGTGTAGTACTTAGGGATCGAATCCACAGAGAGCAATGACACACAATAAACTTATTATTTCTAAAGACAAAGATATGTAATTATATATATATATATATATATATATTAGTAGCAAGTAATAAGTTTAAGGAAATATTCATTATGAGAAGGTGTACATGCAATATGGAAATATGAAAATAATGCAAATAATGAAATATATTAACAATGCAAATATGCTAATATGTTATTAAACTTAACTAAAATATAAATATGCTAGATCTAGGGTTTCAGGCCTAATGGATTATAGGGAATAGGAAGCACGAAAATGTAAATAATCTAAAACTCAAATATTAACTATTCTGACCCTTTTAACTCAAACTCTCGTATGCGAATAAAAGGAAACACCATCGATCGACGGCTAAGACATGATGTCGATCGATGGTGAAATCAGAAGGAAGTGTGAACAAGATTTGATATGTTAACCAAGCTAATTAGACCAACTCTCGCATGCGCCTAACAACATAGTTCAATAAAATCTATTATGGCACGGAACATACTCTCGTAGTCGTCCATATCCTACTTTCGAGATCCTAGTTAGCTACTCTAGAATGCAAGCATTAAACACAACTCAGTTGATGAATATTATCTCAACCTAGCAATCCTACTTTTGGGATAATCCATGATTGCAAACATTCAACCCTAAATCTAGTCGATGACTATTCAGACATAATTAAAGTTAGTCGATGACTACTCAGACATAATTAAAGTAAGAACAATCTGAATATAATGCATAGATAGAATAATGGGGTTCCAATACAAATCTCTCTAAGGAGTTATGAATCTTCTCCCCTAAAGCCTTAAAACTATAATAGAATACTAAAAACTCTCTTTCTCTCTAAATCTCCATCTCTCTTTGTCCCCTCACCTTTGTGTGTAATACATAAACTATAAAAATAAAACCCTAAAATATAGGTCAAAACTCGACTAGGGTATCTTCGTCATTTGTCTCTAACTTGGGCTTGAAATCAGTTGTATGCGAATTGGTCATCGATCGATGGCAAGTGTGCAACATCGATCGATCTTGGTCGTGTATCATCGGTCGACGCCAAGATTTTGTCATCAATCGATGGCTATCTTGTACTTTAACTCTCTCATTGATCAGCTACGGATTCTTCTCTTCTAAATGTTCCAAAAGCTCCAAGTATTTCCATATAACTCCAAAACGTACATGGACCTGTAAAGACCTCAAAACATAGCCTAGAGACATATAATATACCCTAAATAGAGCCTATAACATGGCCCAAAAGTGGTAATAAATAGGCTTTATCAACTCCCTCAGCCTTAACCTTTTGTTTGTCCTCAAGCAAACAAGCTTGCGAAAGAGGTTTTGAAAAGCGAAGACTCACATAATGTCTAAGTAAAATTGTCACCCTACTTTGTTGCAAACACATCCTATCAACTCAATCACAAGGAAACTTTATATACTCTATCCTAGTATAGCAACCAAATTCATTCTACCAACAATTTAGCGAATACTAGTGTGACTCGCCCCTCTACAAATTTCATTTCTTTGCATAAAATAAAAGTGCATGCTTTACCTTGAGAGTATCAATCAAAGGATATATGGATTCTTATCTCTGCAAGTATCTGAACACACATGTAGTCTTCTCTGATTCATTTCCTCTCTCTTTTCTCACTTCTTCTCAGTCAATGTCTCCCTTCCTTTGAGGGTATCATTTTATTTTTTAATTGACTGAGATATTTGGACAGATTTCCATGAATTAAGCCCTAATGGTTTTTGCCACCAGATCGTGTTCACTTCTTTTTGACCTTTATCTCTTTTTAGAATCATATGAATCAAGCTTTAATGGTTGTAGCCACCAAATCATGTTTGACTCCTTTTTTTAATTTGAAGGGGAGAGAGAAGGGAATAAGACGCACACATACTTTTACCTTCCAGACTTGCAGAAGAAATCTGATCCAGTGTATACCAAATCTCAAATCAAGCAAATAATGTCAGGGTAGTGTTGGAAATCAACTTCGGTTCCTTCAAAATTTCAAGCAAATGTGATATAGCGGCATGATGGTCCACTTTGGTATCCCTAGTAATCTCTGCAAAAAAAACCTTCTAAGAATGATGCTAAAGTGTGGTTAGTCAATAATAAATTTTGATCATATTCTACTTCTTGACTCAATAAAACTTTTCGAAAAACTTATATATATATATATATATATATATATTATTGACTATGATATTTTCGAAAAACAAATAAATAGCGTTAGCGAACCTCCCCTAGACTTAAATTACATTATCCCCAGTGTAATGTGCCCTGGATTGGTTAGGAAAAATGAAATCATAAGTAAATAACTTTAATAGGAAACTCAATACCTCCCTTAGTAAGAGCGCGTCGATCGATGGTAGGCGTGTGTGATCCCTCAATGGTCGCAATCCATTGTCGACCGATGGTGCCTCTATGGTGTCGATCGATGGTGGACTCAAATAGTCTGTATAAACAAAGTAAAACTCGAAATAAGTAATAGTATAAGTAAAAAATAAATAAAAACTTACTAAACAGTGAGTTGCCTCCCACTTAGCACTTGGTTATAGTCTTAAACTTGACGTTTTGAACTTTCTGACTAGAATGGAGGTGGATCAACAATTGGAAAACAAGTGTCTACATCTTATTTTCCCTTCTGAAACCATGTACCAATGAAGCTTCTCATTGCCTCATCTTCTCTAGCTTTATTATACTTCATGATCTCCTTAGCAACCTCCAGTGGATAAATCTCCTTTTTATATTCTCAATACTGCGATGTAGCATTCCAAGTCTGGCAGTTGTAGTCTCTGATATATCATCCAATTGTTGAGAGACATCTTCCTTCATCAGGCTCTGCGAAAAATCAATCTCATCAAACTTGTCTTCTAATTGTTTTTCTGCCGCGAACTTCTGTCTGTCAAAGTCAGTATTAATCGATGGCTTGATGGTGCCGTCGATCAATGTCACTTTGTTTGGCCCAATCGCATTATGTCTTCGAATAGCATCCAACTCTTGCTTCATCTCATCCATGCGTGTATTCAAACCGGTGAGGCACTTGTTTATAGGATAGTAGACATCATTGAGCCTCTTGTAAGAACCATCCAGTGACAGCTCTTGAGCTTTGTAGATCTCATGCACGATATCGTCAATCTATGCTCTGTTGTATATCTCTTGCTTCTTCATAGACATAGCAATTTTTGCTGCATGTTTTGGTAAACATATGTAGCTCTGCTCAAATATAGTAGCTCTTTCTAGAACTGCTCTGATATATTCTTCTTGCACATTCACAACACTTCCGTCTATAGCTCGTGCATTGCCATTCTCATCTCTGTAGATGCCATACTAATCTTTCTTTTCCCAATAGAAAATGCTCCTCCCGTTTTCATCATAAGCTCTCTTTCCATGCCCTACATCACCGTCTATCAGTAGTGGGTTTATCCAATCGACTGATTGTGGACTTTCTGAACCAAAAGGATTAGAGGTACAAAACTAATCCACCCCTGAAATAGTGGTGTCGATCGATGCATGAAGGTTGGCGTCAATCGATTTGTGATGTTTGTGAGTGCATAGACCAATGTGGATCGGCACGTTCGTCTGTTCCTTGTTGTCGATCGATGCTTGTGCTCGTGCATCGATCGATGGTTGTTTTTCAAATAAAGCTCCTATCCAGTAGCCATAACAAGGGCATATGCTACATCCTCCTTAGGTATGTTTAGAATTCTTCCATAGAGATCTCGTGCACGTTCTTCTGTATCTCTGAAAATTCCAAACTCATCAAGTCTTAGATAACCATCATTTGCATCTTCTGCTCTTGGCTCTTCTTCTGGTTTGCGTCTGATGTTGTTTGAAGGCAAGGAGGTGTTTTCGATTGATGCTTGATTATCCACTTCCGCGTTCATTACCCAGCCAGCTTCTTCCAGTGCTAGGTCACGATACTCAATTATCTCTTCCTCTCTATAATCTGCATCGTATTCTTTGTAGGCTTCACCATAACCTCGGTATGCCTGATGGGTATCAATCGATGGTGTATTGTGACTGTCGACCGATGCTTAATAATCAGACTGTTGGCCAAAAATATTTCCAGCTCCATTAGCCACATCTTCTCTCATGACATGCAAAATTCTGCCATCCATAGCTCTTGCGTGACCGTCTGGATCTCTCATAATGCCGACTCATCTGGTTGTAGATAACCATACTCCATTTCGTATTCTGCTTCTGAATCCAATACGGACTCTGAGTTACAACCAGTATCGATCGATGGTGATTGGTTACCATCGATCGATGTTGATTTCCCAAGGTGATGGGAAACACGAAAAACACCAGCCTCTTCCATATAAATTCCTCAATATTCGATTATTTCTTATTCTTTGTAAACTTCGTCACACTCGAGGTAAGATGGGTTGTAATTAAGATCTGTGTGGCAAGCTTTGATCGTTCTAAATGGTGGGTGTCGATCGATAATGAGGCTTGGGCGTCGATCGATTGTTGAATTGCAGTCCCGTCATCGATTGTTCGGGTTGGGTGTCGATTGATGCTCCTTCTTCCTATTCCTCATTGAACTAATAATTGCAGAAGCATGTGGCCACAAGCTCTGCATCATTAGAAAATTCAATCAGAGTAGCTTTGCTCTTATTCTTAACAGGTTCATAAAAAATATATTGATCGATACTACATGTTTAACTTTATATTGCAAATAGCTCCCATGGTGGCCATGGATGCTCTACCGAGTAGAAGAGAAGAGTTCCAGTCTATCTTGATGTCCATCACATGGAAGTCTACTGGGACTAGGGTGTTGTTAATCTGCACTGGAACATCTTTTACCATCCCTCCTGAGTTCACTCTTGAGCAGTCTACAAACGTGATCGAATCAGTGGAGGATTCCACTCTTAGGTTCAGCTCCTCTGCCATAGACTTTGGTATAATGCTCTCTGATGATCCAGTATCGCAGAGGGCATTGGGATATTCGTTGCCCTTGATGAAGCATGGAACCACGAAATTTCCAGGATCACTTTTCTTCTTCAGACAAGTCATTTGCTTCTTCTTCTCTCTGAGATGATTGAACATTATCTCTATATCATCATCTGTCTCCCTTGTTTCCCTGAAAAACATCCATAATCTGTGAGTATAATAAACTTCATCAAATGAGGTATCTAGAGGAATTTAAAACTCTTTTGGTAAAGTTATCCATCACTTTACCATTGGCTTCTATGCGTTGATGTTTCAGGATATTTTGCTTCCTCTTGGATTGTCCCTCATCTTCTCTATCAAGATCCATAGCTTCATATGTTTTTGTATTATATTCCGAAACTGTCGCAGTTGGACGCACAATCATACTTGCATTAAGGTTCGGCAGTTGAACTGGGTTTCTCCTCTGTTGATCGATGCTAAGGTCGAATCGTCGATCGATACGTATGTTACTCTCTCGATCGATGCTTGGAGGTCTATGTCGATCGACGTTATTCGATTCACACGAAGCCAATGATACTGCAGGGGTCGCCGTCGACAATTGTCATGGCTTGGTGTCGATCGATGCGAATGAGGAGTGTCGAGTGACAACGAATTTTCCACACAAAAATCATTATCTTGGAGCTTTTCTCTCTTGACTTCCTACCAGAAATCATCATCAATCAATGCATTGACGTGGTACTTCTGTCCAGCCATTATTTTCTCCTTGATCAAGCTCTCATGCCTCCTAATGATCTCACTTGTTTGCATCACTTGATTCTCCAATTTCTTTACATGGGTGAGGTTTTCAAACTTGGTATTGAGGTTGAGGTAAAGACCATCTATCTTCCCATTAAAATCACAGTAATCTTTTGATTTCCCTTTAAAACTCTATCAACCATTGCTTCGATCTTGCTTTCTTGATCTGGAGGAGGATTTTGGTAGTAGGAAGATTCATAAGTCATGTTGTTGTTGAAGGGCCTTCACTGTAAACTCTGATTAAAGTTACTCCTTTGACCAGTCCCAAAGGAATTCCTGTATAAACATGGATTCCCTTGTCTCTCGAAACCATTCCCATCAATATATTTCACATCCTCTTCTTCAATCTCATCATCTCCAGACTCTACTGCTTCTACTTCTGCAAAAGTAACTTGCTTCTTGAGAAATTTTTGAACACTATCCAGCTTTGCCTTGACTTCTTCATTCTGCTCCTTGCTCACAGCTGAGGTTGATTTCATTCTTCAAAATCTGTGTTCTTGGTGTTGCTGCTTAATGCCAGATTCTCAGTCAACCTAGTAGCTTCTTCATGGCTCCTGGTACTGAAATTCCCCTCACTAGTCATGTAAAAATCCATCTGATATTGTAGTCCAATACCTCTGAAGAAAGTGCTAAGAAGCTGCAATTCGTTGAACTCGTGATGTGGACACTCTCTGGTATGACTTGAATCTGATCCATGAGTTTCTGAAAGACTCTGAAGGTTCTTGTGAAAAAATAGCAATCTTGCTCCTTAGATCTTCTGCTCTCGCGTCATCAAATAATTTATGCAAGAAAGCGTTCTTGATGTTAGTCCAGGATGTCAGAGATCCTGGTGGTAGCTTCTTAAGCCAATATGAAGCTTCTCCAGTAAGTGAGTACTTAAAGAGCTTACAGAAAAGATAGTCCTCAGGGACTCAATTGGCTTTAATAGCAGTCACTAGATCCTCAAATCGCTCCAGATGATCCATAGGGTGCTCATGATGCAACCCATGGTAAGGTGTATATTTTACAAGTCCGAAGAAAGCGGGCTTAATCTCAAAATTGTTTCTCTGAAAAGTTGGAGGTCAAATGGCGGATCTGTTGGTGTAGAACTGGTTTGGAAGGTTGTAGTCAGTCAGTATTCTCTGAGCAGCTTGGGCGTTAGCTTCAGGTTGAGCTAAAGCAGCGTCTGCTTCTGTATCAGGGATTACAGCCCCCTGATCGTCTATATTTTGACCTGCTGCATTACGCAGGTGACCGTTGAGATCAAGCAAGTCTCCATTCTCATTCTGAACCAATACAATAGTCGCAACCAACTGAGCTTGTCTGATGTTGTTGATCGATGCGTGTAGGTGTTCGTCGATCGATGCAGTGTGGTCAACGTCGGTTGATGCTCGAGTTATGATGTCGGTCGATGCTATCCGTAAAGAGGTATCGGCCGACGCTGAGTAGATATCGTCGATCAATGCTTGTCGTCTTTCTTTGCGGATCGTACGTTCGAGCTTCTCTGGGTCTGAGAATAGTAGTTATTGTTCTTTATTGCTCCTCGTACTCTTTTTCATGTACCTGAAAAACAAGGAAAAAAAAATCAGTAACTTGAAAGTAAAAACAAACCTATACTAAATTCTAGAAATTAAATTTAATGGCGATCAATGCTCCCCGGCAACGTCACCAAATTTTACACGGTGTGTTTATTGTTCTAACAGGGTATAAATATCTTAAACAATGTCAAATTAGCCATTAATCTTAACACACAAATAATATTCTTGCAAGAGAGATCAGGTGTAGTACTTAAAGATCAAATCCACAGAGAGGAATTTCACACAATAGACTTCTTATTTCTAAAGACTAAGGTATGTAATTATATATATATATATATATATTAATTAGTAGCAAATAATCAGTTTAAGGAAATATTCCTTATCAGAAGGTATAGATGCAATATGGAAATATGACAATAATGTAAATTATGAAATATGTTAATAATGCAAATATGCTAATATGTTATTAAACTTAACGAAAATGTAAATACGCTAGATATAGGGTTTCAGGCCTAGTGGACTATAGGGAATAGGAAGCACATAAATGTAAATATTCTAGAACTCAAATATTAAATATTCTGACCCTTTTAACTCCACTCTCGTATGCGAGTAAAAGGAAAGACCATCGATCGACGACTAAGGCCTAATGTTGATCGATGGTGAAATCAGAAGGAAGTGTGAACGAGATTTGATATGTTCACCAAGATAATTAGACCATCTCTAACATGCGCCTAACAACCTAGTTCAATAGAATCTATTATGGCACATAACCTACGCATAGTCGTCCATGTCCTACTTTTGAGTTCCTAGTTAGCTACTCTAGAATGCAAGCATTAAGCACAACTCAATTGAGGGATATTATCTCAACCTAGCAATCCTACTTTTAGGTTAATCCATGATTGCAATCATTCAACCCTAAATTTAGTTGATGACTACTCAGACATAATTAAAGAAAGAACAATAATCAGAATATAATGCATAGATAGAATATTGGGGTTCTAATACAAATTTTCATAAGGAGTTATGAATCTTCTCCCCTAAAACCTTAAACTATAATAGAATACTAAAAACTATATTTCTCTCTAACTCTCCATCTCTCTTTGTCCCCCACCTATGTGTGTAATACATAAAATATAAATATAAAACTCTAAAATCTAAGTCAAAACTCGTCCAGGGTATCTTCGTAATTTGTCTCTAACTTGGGCTTGAAATCAGCTGTTTACGAATTGGTCATCGATCGATGGCAAGTGTGCAACATCGATCGATATTGGTCTTGTATCATCGATCGACGCCAAGATGTTGTCATCGATCGATCGCTATCTTGTACTTTGACTCTCTCAATGATCAGCTACGGATTCTTCTCTTCTAAATGTTCCAGAAGCTCCAAATATCTCCATATATCTCCAAAACGTACGTAGACATGTAAAGACTTCAAAACATAACCTAAACACATATAATAGACCCTAAATAGAGCCTATTAACATTACCTAAAACTGGTAATAAATACGCAATATCGCCAACATATAGAATCAAAGGTCAGAAAACATATGAGATATTTTCTCTAATATATAATTTAAAATATTAGGCTTAAGCTCTTGCTACCAACCAAACAAGCAATATATTGGACAGAAAAAAAACGTTCTAGTTCATCAATTCCGCAAATCAATTATAAAACAAAGTTGATGTCCAAAAACGATGAAAACAAAATTAACAGATAAATAAATCCGCAAAAGTGATACGATTTCCTAAACCAAATTGAGATATGTATTAAAATGATTACCAGCTATTGAAGATAACCAATATTTCTAATTGTTTACTTGAAAATCAGAACTCCTATTAAACAAGTAATTCGAATTGGCATAAGGAAAACTTGTATTATAATGTGAATGCCCAACTTTTTAGACTACCAAGGTTCTTCACCAAACCTAGTAATCTTTTTTACGTTTCAAACCACAACATCTAATATTTATTTTATATCAGCATTATTTGAACACGTGACTTCTAAGTTTTGTAAGTCTCATAAACTTGTTATATTTAGGTTTCTTGACAGTTTTGGAAAAAAAATATGACTCTTTAATTAATGATATCTTCTTTCTTGTTACTCCGAGTCATATCATTCTCAATACGTATTTTAACTTTAACAAAATTCATAGTCCCAGACTTTAGCAACTTTTTTTTTAAAATAAACTATTCACTCACTTTGTTTAACAAATTTGAACACAATTAGATATGGACGTTTGGACCCCGTTGGATTCAGTTTGTTGGATTTAGTTTTTTAGATTTTCAGCATTATACTCATAAGTTCTATTGAGATTTTATTTTATTTTATTGTTGGATTTGGTTCCGTTTCTTCTCAATTCGCCTCGAATTGGATTATGATTAATGTCTGAAATTGCACATATTTGTTTTGCCAGAAATTTCACAAAAGATATTTTTTTTTTAGAAAACTTAAAAAATGAACAAAAACATACTAAAAATATATAAATTATTCAAAAATCTAATTAAAATATTTAATATAATAAAAATATTCAAAACAACTAATAAATCAAAATACAAATAATTAAAATACTTTAACATATCTGGATTATCTTAATATATAAAAGCATTAACATATTTAACTGATCTCAGATATGTTTGGATTCTAGTCCAGATTGTAGTTCGAATTTCGATTCAGTTCGGTTTGTACCCAAACCCAAAAGTACCAAGCTCTTAACTCCCGTTTGATATTTTTGTATAACAATTCAGATGCGTTTTTTTTTCGTTTAAGCTCAGAAATTTGGTTTGAAGTAAAAACGCCCATGCCTAAGCACATATATCTATTTTTTAAAACAAATTATTGACGCGCCACATAAATTTAAAACCCAAAATGATGAATTTTGAGTTAACGACAAGCATAATTAGGGTTTGACGAAATATATGGATTCCGAGAACCGAACCAAACCCAATCCAAAAAGTAATATAGAACCCCGAAAGAATAGATTAAATATTTGAATAGATCCAATTTTTTTATATCAGACTTATAGAAACCGAACTCGACCTGATCCGAAATACTTCGAATACTTGAATATATCCAAATCACAATTATATCTTTAAATATATTAATCATTTTAGAATTAATATATATAATATAAAATATATATAATGATATTCAAAAAATTACCAAAAACACCACAAATAAATATCTAAAATAACAAAAAAAAAATCAAAATCCAAAAATATTTTAAACACATATTTGTTTTCAAACTAATTTTTATGTTTACTTTAGGTATTTAGTCTTACATTATTCTAAAAATATATTTTACATAATTTGAATAAATCCATGAATACAAATCGAACCCACAATAATCCAAACTAAATCCAAATTAAAATTATAAATATTCGAAGAAAACTTAAATGTTTTCGTCGAAGTTTCCTTAATCCAATGGTTTGGCTAAGAATTCATTAATGTTTCTAAACCAGAAGGTTTAGGGTTCAAAGCCTAGAGAATGCAAACTATACATATTATGGAGAAAAAAAAATAACAGCGCCAAACTCTAGAGTCGTCTATGTACTATTTTTTATAGATTGTAATAGCATAATTATAAAGACCTTCAAAAAATTTAAATGTTTAACCCCAAAAATTTGAAACCAGAATGCTAACCCCAGAGTAGGATCAATTGAAATATTCTATTTATTTGAACTTTTCACATATATTAATAAAATATCTAATAAATACATATTTTTGCGATTATTTTTCTCATAAATTTTAACCAATAAATACAATTAAGTTTTTGAAATTTACAACTAATTATTGTTATTTGATAAAACATGTATTGAAAATCTAAAAAAAATATTCTTTTCAAATGTTTTTTTAAACATGTAACTTTATGAAAGAGAATAAATATTTTTGTTAGCTGAATACAATTAATGCGTTTAAACAATTAGCATAGATACATACATAATACTCCATCTGTTTCAAAATAATACATGTTTTAAGTTTTTCACACTTTTTAATAAAATACATTAAAACTTAATTAATAATGCATAGTTTTTTGTACTTTTATATTTCCTATATTTCTAAACTAATAAGATTTCAAAAAAATGCAATTAATATTTTTGAAAATCACAATTTTTCATTATTAGTTGACAAAAAACGCATTGAAAATGTAAAAAAAAATATATCATTTTGAAATAAACTTTTTTATCTTTTTGTAACAGAGAAGAGAGAGTATAATGTAAATATGTTAACGCACGTTTGTTATAAATGTAGATAGATTCACCTAAGACAAACGAATAGAAGCCATTCGAGTTTCAAAATAAGTCACCGAAGAGTAAATTAAATGGGAGAGTTTGCACACACACTTAAAGTTTTCCACTTCTACAACAACCACTTGGGGACACAAAGAAAACAAGTCAAAGAACCCTGAGGAGTACATCCTTTAATAACCCTAACTCATTAGTGAGCATATCTGTTTAATAAAACAACTAAAAACTGGAGAAAAAACCATCACACTCTAAAGAACCTTCAGGCACCAAAGAAGAAAAACGAAGCAGGAGGTCAAGATCAAGAACGATCCATGTCTCATCCACTCACTCAATCATAATCAGCTTGGAACCTCGGTGTCAGATTCGCTATGGTCTCCAAATTCTTCATCATCTTCATCTTCACCTTCACCTTCACCTTCTAAATTCTCTTCCTCATCCTCTCCAGGGAGAGAAGAGAAGAGATCCCTGATCTGTTCAGCAGTGTTGTTTGTGTAGTAACCTTGGACAGCGTTAGTGCTTGGCTGAGGCTCATGCGAAAAGGATACAGGTGGTGCGGACACTGGTGGTGCCTGAATAACAACAGGCTTGTTGAGCCCATATCTAGCCTTGGGTTCTTCCGTTGAGCCACCACCGAATGAGATGTTAGAAGCTTGTGTTGTAGTAGGGATCCCAAATCTTTCTCCTCTTTGCTTCTTCATCTGCTGCTGCTGCTGCGATTCCTCCTGACCCGATACAAAACGCCCTACCACTACCTGAAAAAACAGTCAATGCTTCAGAACAAGAAAAAAGTTCTATTCATCGTTTCCCGGCTGGTTCAACAGTTTCTTCATTAAAAAAAAGGCTCGAGTCCATTAGAGAGAGATCAACACCTCATGTTGGATAAGTTAGTTACCTGAACAGGACCAGCGGCTATAAAGAGACCCGCAAGTCCACCACCAAAGACACGACCATCAGGTCCTGCAAGAGACACACTCATCCCTCCAGCTCTGCTTCGGGTTCCTCCACTCTCGCTTGGTATAAACGAACCCGTCAGAGAAAGAATCTCAAAATGACCCTGACCACAAATTGTTAATTAAACTTAGTCAAAAGAAAAGCTTTAAAAGAATCTAAGAGAGAGAGAGAGAGAGAGAGAGCAGACCTCATAAGTGAGAGTACCACCAGATGTCATAGACTGACGAATTGTAACATTGGAAATGGGACCGTTAGCTGAAAGAATGCAGACAGCACGAGAGCTTTGTTGAGAGAATGTCATAATCTTCATCGTCACATCCTGTTACGAATCCATTTACCGAAAAGAGTCACAAATCTTGGAGTTATGCATGTATTCATTTTAAAAAACTGAAAACTTATATAATTTTTTCCTTGTAAACATTTCAGTAAAGGAGAATAAACAAGGACATACCTCGCCGGCATTCACTGTGAGCACATGAGGGGTAAAGCTTGCACTACTAACAACTCCTGCACTTCCTACAACTGCAAAGTAAAAATCAAATGAATCAAGAATTAACTAACTATTAAGGTAACAAAATCAGGAGAACCAAGAAAGTGAGCAACTTTAGGAAGAAATCTTGAGTTGTTAGTGGCTAAAATAGTCTTTTAAGTTAAACAAATATGCAACAACTTAATCATAGTGCTTATATCAACTCTCATCATCAAGTGGTACTCCTTAAATTGCCTTCTACTTCTTCACTTAAGACTCAACCTTTATGATATATATAGTCCAGTTTAGCAGACAGTACTATCTTTTAGACAACACTTTTGTCCTTACTCCAACTTTTTTTACAAGTCAAACCAAAAGACAAAGAGATCGATAGATCCATTACAAGCCACGTATTGGTTTAAACAGATACCAAACTGTACAAAGATTCCTATAATCTTATCTAACTCAAGTGAGATATATGCATTACCGGGAGAATTGTTATCGAATTCGAACATCTGAGGATTCTTCGCCCAGTTGTTGTTGTTGATGATGGGCGGCTCCATACGTCCTCGACCACGTCCTCTTCCTCTTCCGCGCCCTCGACCTCGTTTCCGAGAAGCAAACTCCGTGGTCAAGGGAACGGAGGATGAGATGGGCATTGGAGAAAGTGTCACAGCGAGTGAACCGTCGGGGTTATACTTTCTCGGTCTCCCTCTCTTCTTCTTTAGCTCAGAAGACGAGTTCTCAACCGGCATTGTTAAGCTGAAAGGAGGAGCAGCATTCTCAGAAGCTTTAGCCGCCACGGCGGAGGCAGATGCGGATGCGGCGGTGGTGTTGGGCAACCCGACAGGAAAAGGGTTAGGGTTTTCGGACCGTGGTGGGTCCATGTGGTAGGCACCACCAGTAGGAGGAGGAGGGGGAGGAGCTACGTGTTGGTTCAGACCAAAGCTGCTTATGATGTTGTTGCTGTTGGTTCCTTCTCTCTCCTCCATTCTGTAAGGAGAGATTCCGACAGTTTAGGAGAAGCACACTCGAATCTTGCTGATCACGACAGGTTCAAGCTTCTGACTTTTTAAAGTACAGACAAGAGAAAGAAAGAAAGAAAGAGAAAAGAGATCCAGAGGAAGTTAGATTCAGAAGAGTAAAAAAAGAGAAAGATGAACTCTTTCAAAGTGAAAAAAACAAATGAACTTAGTGAAGAGAAAGATCGAAGCTTCCATGGCGGAACCTTAATTTCGGAAGAATTTCTCCTAAAACACTCATAATTACCAGGAGGATCTTTTTTTTTCTACGGGTGGGTTAAGTTTAGGGAGAAATTGATTTACAGATGTGAGAAATTAGGGTTTTCAGAAGGATAATGGAAAGAGAAAATCAATACGTAAAATGAGAAATAAATAAATCAATCAAAAGGAGTAGATATTTATTACATTAGTATTACATTTTGAATTTATAAATAAAAAATGAGAGAGAGGAGAAAAGAAAGGTGTAATTGAGAAAATTGTAATAATGGGCTTTTTCATAAAATTTCAAGAAAATTACAATCCAGTCTTGGAATTTGGGATACAGCTAAAGCTAACTTAGTTTAATAAAAGAGTAAGAGTAGGGGGCAAATTTTACTTAGATGACTTGATTTTGAGATTTCCATTCTTATTAAAAAAATTGAGAAAGAAAAAGGTTTTGAGTCAAATAACGTCATTTAATAATATTTTTTTTCTTTTCATGTTGACTGCAACAAAAACACTTTTGACCGATCCAAATCTTAACTACAAAATCTTCGCGCCCGTGACTCTTGTCCCGGGCAAAAGAAGTGTTACGTATTTAAACATACACAGTTGCTGAGATTTTATCTTTTATGCGAACGTTTAATTAAATAAATTTGTAAATGATCAACAAGAATCTGAGAAGAAAAAAACTAACAGATAGTGATTGAAAGACATATATCTCATAAACCTTATCTGTAGAGAGCTTATATAGTATGGTTAAACTAAAGTGAGTGTGTGGACTTGTCCATGTGTAGGCATGGATATTTCGTTTATCGTTTTGGTTCGGTATTTTGGGTATTCATATAGTTCGGATAGGGTTAGAGGATCCTTTTTTTTAACTTGGCATATTTTTGGTTCGGGTTGGTTCGGTAATTTTCGGTTCGGTTTAGTTCGGATAGTAAAACTAAGAACCGAAAAAATTTGGTTCTCATTTGATTCCAGTTCGGTTAGTTCAGGTAATTCGAGTCATTCAGGTTAAATATCGGTTATCTTGAATAAAATATCGAATAATTAGAATAATTTAGATAAAAATCTCTGATATTTCGAATTACTTTGGATATTTAGGATAAAAATATCTACATACTTTCAGGTAGTTTGAATACTTAAAAATTATATGTTAGTTATATTACTTGTATATACAGAGGTAATATTTTTTTTATATATTTGGGTATCCGTTCGGTTTTTATTTTACGTCCGGTTCGGTTCAGTTATTTTCGATATAAAAATATAGGAACCGTTCGGGTTATTTGAGCATTTTCGGTCTGTTTCCAGTTCCTGGTATTTCGGTTGGTTTTTGTTCGATCTTCAGTTCCGGCCAGGCCTACGTGTAGTCATCTAGATTGTTATGTACAAGAGTTTATTATAGACATATAGCTATATTCGGCTGTATACATATTCAACTTGAGTAACTACAAAATATGACCATAATAGTTTGCTAAGTTAGATGACAATTCGGACACTTTCAACAGTAATTTGCTAGGAATATTATGGTTTACCCCTTCGTTCATTTACAAAGCCTTTAATCTCTTTTTTCCTCGCCTCTCTTTCTTTATTGTTTTAGGCTAGATCTAGAAAATGTGTTTGATCATATCCAAATTTTTGTTAAGGTTTTGATTCAGTTCACGTTTCACTTTAATCCTATTAGAACTTGATATGCGATTGGATTTGTTTAACCTTAACAAGTGATAGCAATCAAGGTCATACACAAGAACACATGAGATTTGTTTACCAGACTTCATTGCATATTGTCTAAGGAGAGATCAGAACTCTCAAGATTTTACCATTGATCGATCTGATACAATAATCTGATTGTCTTGCATATGGCAGATATTATGAGCGCTTACAAAGAAACTCACCAGAGAAGAATATCACCAACAACTATGAAGAAAAGAAGATCTCTCATCTTTGATCCCTAGGAGAACCCGATTATCGCTCAAATTACTCTAGAGCAACTTTCTCTCTCAAATAAGAATTTTGGTTGTAGTACTTAAGAGTCAAATCCACATGGAGTCCGGACCACACCAATATACTTATTAGAATATAGATTAAGCTAGGTAATAATTATTAAAGTAGCAGTAAATCAGTAAATAAGTTGTTGTAGATATATGGGGAAACGTAGCTAGACTTTAGGTTTCAGGCAACCAGAATATGAGTTATAGATGCTACGGAATGTGTCATGAACCAGCCTAGAACTCAATGCAATAGTAAGATATCCAATTCTCGTTTTGAGTCTAAATCAGATGACTAATTCCTATGTTATAGCTGTCGCATGCAAACAGGAATGAGTGTAGATCGATACTATAGAGTGTTGATCGATACTTACTTAGGACAAGCATAAATATTTGGTATAAAGTCGACCATGGGTAGTTACTGTAATATGTGGATCTTCTAGGCTTGGTTCGGTTCATGACTTAAGTCGGCCGACACTTCCTTCTGAATATCGACTCTGGACTTCTGATTTCTTGAACAACTACGAGTTCCTCATCAATAAGCTCCAAAGTGCTCCATAATCTCCACACTGTTCCGAAACATACCTGAACCTGAAAAAGACTATAAAATAAACTTCAACACATATAATAGACTCTAAAAGAACATATACTATGACTGTAAACTGGTAAACTCAATAGTATATCAACTCCCCCAGACTTCTCCTTTTGCCTTGTCCTCAAGCAAAACATATAAAAGTCTTGGTGAAAGAGGTTTGAAAACGTAAGGACTCACACAATTTTAAACTTACTATCATCACCTCTGCAATGTTGCAAACCACATTGAATCAATGCCAACTTAGAGGTGCCTTATGTACTCTACCCTAGCTTAGCAACCAAACCATCCAGCTAACAACTTAGCTAATATTGCCTCACATACCTCTCTATTAACCTCAATTTTTTTTACATAAAAAGGTGCATGCTTTACCTTGGGAGTATCGATCAAATGACACATAAACTCTTACTCAAGAAAGTATTTGAAAACGCATGCAGTCTTCTCTAGTCTCTTTCTTTCTCTCTCCCTCTCCTCTCTCTCTCTCTCTCTCTCTCTCTCCTCTCTCTTCTCTCTCTCTCTCTCTCTCTCTCTCTCTCTCTCTCTCTCTCTTCTCTCTCTCTCTCTCTCTCTCTCTCTCTCTCTCTCTCTCTCTCTCTCTCTCTCTCTCTCTATCTCTCTCTTCTCTATAATCTTTTCTCTTTCTTTTTTTTTCTTGTAAAGTGTAGGCGAATAATGGGGTCATAGCGAAAATTTCTTATCCCTCACTTATAGCTTTGTGTGATTATCCCTTTGAATTAGAATAATGGGGTCATCAAAAAAATTTCTACCCCTCTACAACTTAGGAAATCATCTCAATCTTTTTTTTCTAGATGTCAAAGAAAGAGAGAGAAGAGAATCAGAAACACATAGACTTTTACTTTCCATACTTGTAGGAAGAATCTGATCCAGTGTATACCAAGCACCCAAGACAAGCAAAGCTAAGTTGATTAGGTTTGAGGTCAGCTTTGGTTCCTTCAGACATTATGAGCAAATGTGGATGTTCCTGGCAGGTGATCCACTTTGATATTTCCATCTGGTAGACCATACATTCAGTAAATCTAAGAATGGTGCTAGAGAGTGATTAATAATAAGTAAAATTTAAAAATTTCATCATCTCATTCTTGACTCTATAAAACTCAAAAAAAAATCATAAAACTCAAAAATAAAACACAATATCAGGAACTACTCAGACTTAAACAACATTGTCCATTGTGTTATATAGCCTAAGAATGGTAGAAAAATAAATCATAAGGAAAAATTGAACAAGAAAAAACAGTATACCTGCTTGTTGATATGAGTGTCGATCGACAGAGTGAAGTGGCGATCGATACTTGTTGCTTCTGTCGATCGACATTTATTAAGTTTTGGTTGATGCTTGTTGCAGATTCGTGATCCTCGATTTTTTTTTATCTGAAAGTGAATAAACACAAACAATCAGTAATAAATGAAAACAAAACCAAATTTAAAATTTACTAATGGGTTGCCTCCCATGAAGCACTTGTTTATAGTTTTTACTATGATGTTTTGGAAGTTTTTGGATAGTATGGAAGTAATTTCATACTTGTTGGGAAACAAGTATCAACATCTTCTTTGCTCATTCCGAACCAGATGTCTACAAAGCTTTTAATGGCTTCTTCTCCTTTGATTATGTGCTTTTGCTGTCTCTGGATAATATTTTGTGTATAATCCACCTTCAGCTCTAGTTCTTCCATACATCCGCTCAACCATCAAATATTGTTGTTAAGAGGGAAAATAGATTGCATTAATCTTTCTGTAGAATTCATCAAGCATCCTCTCATGAGTTCTAGTAACTTCAGCAATCATTTCTTCAACTTGATATCTTATGTATGTCTCAGGTTCTAGCCGATAAGGAGGGTTACGAAGGACTCCAGGCATCTAAAAACGTCCTTCATACTTTGGTAAACTCAAGTAACGACCTCCCACATTATCTGCTATCTCAAGTATTGCTTCTTTGTACATACTGATGATCCTTCCATCCTTAGCCTACACATTGATTTCTTTATCTCTGTTATGTTGATGAAGACGATGATGGTTGTTACGACCATTAGACCCTTCGTAACAAATTTCTCGAGCTCAACTTATGAGCCGAACTCCGCTTTTAGATTCATTAAAACACTTGTCCCCATACCCAAAGCTCACTAAAAACTCATCAATCTAGACGATAACTCTTAAAAAATTTCAGATACTAATGCAGCATTGGGCTGCTCATGATTATGACTCATGACAAGAGAGAACGACATATTATTGGTTATGAGGCACAATAACGTAAATATATTTATGTTTGCAATTTTGTATATTTTCTAAATATGTTTACAATTTTGTCGATAAAACTCATTATCACATTATAGGATAAAGTGGTAAAAGTCAATGTATGCACCTTTAATATCTCAAGTTTGATTCCGTTTAGTGTTTTCTTCTTATAAATAAAGATAAAGATCCACCCATGCTCAAGATGCTGGTACAATAGGCAATTAAAAATGGAGTCATTTAGTTTTCTATTATAAGCTTTAAACTTTGGTATATAAACAGTTTTTTTCTATTTTTAATCAGTATAATATTTCAGTTAATACATTTATGAATTTCGAGATGCTAAGTGATCGTAGTGGAATTCTGATGTTAGGAAGATGTTTTGGATGGAAAAAAGACGACACATAACTGTTCGATGTAGATTAGACCGGGTTCTAAAATCAAAATCTGGCATGAATTCACTCTATTGTTCAGTATTTACACATGTGGGAATTATATCATTTTCATGTCTTCGCGAACATTCTCGCCAAACTAATTTAGGCCAATAAAAAAGACTAAATTTTATAAAGATATTGTTGAACACTAAGGAGACTAGACAAGTAACATTGGAGGGATGGAACGTCACTAGATCTTCTAAAAAGTGGAAATACCATAGCCCATATCTTGAGCAATCATAGGGTATTGAGCCAATGGAGACAAAAAAAATGATATAAACTCCAAAAAGCTAGTGAAAGAATTTAAAGAGAAGGTCAAAGGCATCTAAGCGAATCATGATTTGTGTACTAAAAATTTAGCGGCTGCTATAAAGGAATTATCTGAATCACTTAAGGAGAATGAAATATTTTGGAAGCAAAATAGCATAATGCTTTAATTAAGAGAAGGCGACATGAAATCAAAAAATTTCATGAGTTAGCCAAGCAGTGACAGCCCGAAATATAATTACATGTTTAATTGATGATCCATGTAATAAGGTTGAGATAGAGGAGGAGCTGATAGCCATTGCTACTAGTTATTTCAAAAAATATTTTTGAGTTATCGAACCCAAAGAAATCAATGAAGCGTTAGCAAATATTGCATATAATATCTGAGATACAATTAATGAGGATCTAACATCCCCCACTACAAAATGAGGGGTCAAACTTGATTTATTTGCGATGCATCCAGAAAAGGTTCATGGACCACTGCTTTTCACAGATGGGACAAAGATTGAACAATACAAAAATTGTCTCATTCCTAAGAAATACAATCTTACAAAGATGGAACAATTTCAACCAATCAGTCTATGCAATATGAGTTAAAAGGTAATTTCAAAAGTCTTATGCATAGATCAAAGAATGTATTACCAGACCAGTATTTCAGAGATGCGGTGAGACTTTGTTGCTGGAAGACAGAAAAATTGATAAATAATAAGCCAATTACGTATTTCAACAAATATATATTTGATATGATTACATCTGTGAATCATACAATTTTTTAAAAAAACTTGTATATTAATCTGTCGAAGAAATAATACTTCTCAGCTTATCATTCAAGCTCGTGTAAATTTGATATTGTCTGATATAATCTATCACTCCATCTTCAGTCAAGTACTTAAATTATAATTGTAACACCCGACCTGCCATGGTTAATGGCCACCCACGCTCGCTCTCTCGGGTCCCGTGGGACCCCATCCCGTTCCAACTGATCAGTGTGTAAATTTTCCAAGGCTCAAACTCATTGTTTACTGACCCTGCAATCACCACCCGACCTTTCCCCATGTTTTTGCCTCACCCGCATGGTATCGCGAATCACTTCTCGACAGGTCACCCATCCTTTCACTACTCCAGCCAAACACCCTTAACCCTGGAGTTCTAAACAGATGTGTGACGAAAAAGGTAAGTTAAATTTGGTGACATAGATAGCCAAATCAGTTCTATTAATTCTTTCATTTATCACAACTTGGGATATTACAAATAATCCTCATGAAAACGCATTGCATGTAATAAGTAAGAGGGATGAGCAAGATAAGCTAATTTTTATTGTGAAGAAAGAATATTCTTAAGGAGGATGAATAAACATCAAAACTACCTTAATCTACATGAGCTAATTTGATTAGGAACAAAATTGTTAACGAGTCTGATGTTATCCTGCAAAAGAAACCGTGTTAAATTGACTGATTTATCCAGACAAACCCAAACAAGAAACTGTGAAAAACTTACACGAGTTTCGTATAAGATTCGATCACCAAAGATCATACTTTCAACATCTTGGCTTTCTCTACAATTCCATAGTCTTTGCCAATGGCATTTACCTTCCAAAACAAAATAGTGAAAAGAGAGCATAACTATGAGTAGAATCGACAAAACAAAATCTCAGTTCGCAATCAGAGCATGTCCATACATGTAATGTCTTACCAAGCGGCACAAAAATAGCTGCATAAAAACCAAAGAAATTAGAGCATACATGGAGAGTAAATGAAGAGCTCCAAGAAACCAAAGAGATTAGAGCATACTTCAGTGACAAACCCAAACATTCGTTTATGCTGGTATGGAATTCTAACATTTGCTACAGCAAAACAACAATATTAGTAAATATCCATCAAACTTTTGATGATTTAAAAACAAATGCTTTGATTCAGTTGTATTTTTAAGAGATATCCAAAGTAACTGGAGACATCTTCATCTGTGAAAAACCTATCAGATGGAAACGTCAAGTAAATCTGTTTAGATGCAGAGTTAGACTTATCTCTCATCCCCATAAACTCATCCCTTTCATGCCGCCCTGGACTACCACACCAATAACCCTCATTCCCAAACTGTAACGCTCTTCCTAATCTGCAAAAACAACCACCACCAAAAGAAAGTTAAGAATCTACTCCACAACATCAAGTATTACACATAATTCTTCAACAACCATAGTGGCAATAAGTGGAATCTAATACACCTCAAAGATTCACCAAGTAATCATAAAATGTGTAAAGATACAAACTTGGTTAATTCCAAAGTCTCTACTAACCAACTATGTGTAAAAATACACATTATTAGGCAAAA
>CAJHQQ010003028.1:0-20000 GCA_905132885.1 Moricandia moricandioides
AACTAAAAGAAATCGACAAATACTCAAAAACACTTTTAAAACATTGTTAAAATGTGTTAAAACACATAATACATCACTTGAGATTCTTCAAAACTGGTATAATACCATTTACCACTTGCCAAAAAAAGTGTCTCAATTTCGGGGGACACTTCAGCTTCCATGAAAAAGCCAACAGGTGTTTGATGTCTGGTCCATAATAGATTGTCCTAGGCCCTTATCCGGGTATAGGTGCTCCATTTTATCCCCCGATTTATCCATATATTTACCAGACTCTGTAAACATCCAACCATACATATCTTGTCTATAATTCCTGCTAATCGCCAAACCTTTGATGATATTCACATATTCCGGATGTATATATGCATTTAGCAAATTCACATTCCAAGAACGATCAACTGGGTATATAAAGTGTTCCACCGTTAGAGAATGATTAAGAAACTGATTGTGACTTTTTGGTAATGCTGACCTCGGGCGAGGAGCGGGGATCCAAGGATAATTCCATACTGAGATGGATTGCCATGTTTCCACACTTTTGATTAGCTTTTTTCTGCCAGAGATCTAGCTGAAAAGATACTTCTCCACTCATAAGAGGTGCATAAGATCTGGGTTGATCCAGAGGATTATAATTCTGAAAATGTCTTCCTGTAAAGATTTGAGAACAAGCATTCAGGTTTGTCTATCAACCGTCAAAATTTGCTTGGCCAATAAGGTTTCATTAAAGTCTCGATGATCCCTAAAACTCAAACCACCCTCTTCCTTATGTGTCCAAACTTTGTCCCATGTATACCAGTGAGTTCCTTTCTTATTTCCAAACTTTTGTAAGAAAATGAAAAAAAAATAAAGAAGTTACCATATCACTGGATATTTTCAAAGTTTCAAGGATCTGCACAATGTTTGTGCATCTTCTTTCCTACAAAAGCATATGTGCGGGATCTAGAAGCTGATTCACTCTTCTTAATTGCTTCATTAGTCGCTAATGAATTTAGGCTTCTTTCCTTGGCTATTTTTCATGCTGATGCGACCACAAACAATTGTTTGTGTATGTAGATTCCACTTATTGTATATGTTATCATGAAACTTGTTTTTTGAGTAGTAGTTTTGTTATAAAGAAGATAAGAGATTAGTTGGTAGTTGAACCTAATATGGTGAAGCCACTTGGGTTCAAGTCCAAGCTACTGAGAATTTAAATTTTGGCATCGCCAAGGACAAGGGACAGACACGTGAACCGACATGTGGACCGAAAACGTAGGATGCTAACACGTAACTCTTCTGGACCCACTTCGGTGAGGGCCAAGATACACCTGCATAATTACCAAAAAAAAAATTATTCAATTACTTAGATAATGAAAAGGAAAGGGAAAGGAAAAACTTAAAATGAAAGTTTACCACCACTTATTCATCCTCTAATATGGAACAAATTTCCAGCTGGATTACGGTCCTCAATAGTATGCTTGCCATGTTAGTTGGATAAAAGCATGTCCACAGGGATCTACGCCAAACCCGAGAAAAGATAGAAACACCAAAAAATACAAGATGTACACATGAATGTGAAAGTTAGAAAGCTAATTACCAGAACGCTCCATTGAGTTTCCTTGAAAAAGTGAAACATAAAACATATTGAAAAGAAGCAAAGATAACAAAAGGGAACATAAGACACTTAAAAAAAGAAATAAATCCTTTTAGACGAACACATGACTGAATTCACCAAGGTAAATGTCAATAAATGCTAAATCAAACGAGTAAATTATTGAAAATGTTAAATGGGATTTTGAACTTTAGATAATAAAAATAATGATAAACGAATCAGTGTAATGAAAAACGAGTAAATGAGTCCACCTAAAATGTTAAGTCCAAATCATAATCCTAATTAACATCATACAATTAAGTAAAACTCTTTCTGCGTAAATTTAATAAATGTAAATTATAAAACAACATTTACAAAGTATAAATAGATGATAATAAAATACTAACTTAACTTCCATGACTATTATATTTAATTACAAATACCCTTTTATAGTGAGCAACACAAATCTTATACATAAAAAGAATTAGATAAGTCAAATTAAAATAAATTTCGAAGTGAACAAAATTTATCACTCTTTTATGAAATCTTTAGATTTATGTTAAATGTATTCACATATAATCTAAATTTAGGATAGAAAAAAAAGAGAGACGGATCTGGTTAGCTTTGTTCTAACTGTAAACTCCTAATGTTAGGAGAAAACTTATAGATGAGAGGAAAAACCATGGATGTTTTTATCTTCTAATCTAATTTTTATCCCTGAAATTTTGCTTAACCATAACAGCTAATCAATTAACAAAGTATTAGCTTTTAGCAGGCGATATTAGTTAGTTTCTGTTGTGAGCATTACACATATATTTAAACCCTTTTATTCTCCAAATGATTCCATCATCCACAAGTAACAAAGTTCATCTGCCAATTTCATACTCTCTTCTATTAATTAAGTTCATTATCTTGCAATCATAGCGAAGACGATGAGTTCTTCTGGAATAGAAAAAGGTGTTGTCACTGCAGAGTTCGAGCCACCAAGGGGGAATAGAAGCCGGTTTGCTTTTGCTTGTGCAATCTTAGCCTCCATGACTTCAATCATCCTTGGTTACGGTACATTTCCTTTCTAACGATCCATGTCATATTTGGTCTGTAACTGTCCTTACATATCTATGGATGTTGCAGACATTGGAGTGATGAGTGGGGCTGCAATTTTTATAAAAGACGATTTGAAACTGTCAGACGTACAGCTTGAGATCCTCATGGGAATTTTAAACATATACTCTCTGGTAGGTTCAGGCGCCGCGGGTAGAACTTCTGATTGGATTGGAAGACGATACACCATAGTGTTGGCAGGAGCCTTTTTCTTTTGTGGTGCCCTTCTCATGGGTTTTGCCACAAATTATCCTTTCATTATGGTTGGCCGTTTTGTAGCTGGTATTGGCGTCGGTTATGCTATGATGATTGCACCGGTTTACACGGCTGAAGTTGCTCCTGCTACTTCTCGTGGTTTTCTCAGCTCTTTTCCTGAGGTCTAATAGATGTGACCTTCCTAATTTTAGATTTAATAAAATGCACATTGTAAATGAAAGTTAGTGCTGATATGTTTTTTGTATTCAGATATTTATCAACATTGGTATACTTCTGGGTTACGTATCGAACTACTTTTTCTCCAAGCTTCCCGAGCATCTTGGATGGAGGTTCATGTTAGGTGTCGGAGCGATTCCCTCAGTGTGCCTGGCCATCGGAGTGTTGGCAATGCCCGAGTCTCCGAGGTGGCTCGTACTCCAAGGTCGTCTTGGGGATGCTTTTAAAGTTCTCGACAAAACCTCAAACACCAAAGAAGAAGCCATCTCTAGGCTCAATGACATCAAACGGGCTGCTGGAATCCCCGAAGACATGACAGACGATGTTATTGTTGTTCCAAATAGGAAGAGTGCCGGAAAAGGCGTGTGGAAAGATCTTCTTGTCCGACCAACCCCTGCCGTCCGACATATCTTAATAGCTTGTCTCGGTATCCATTTTGCTCAGCAAGCCTCTGGGATAGATGCGGTCGTCCTTTACTCTCCGACCATCTTCTTAAAGGCTGGATTGAAGTCCAAGAATGACCAGCTCTTGGCAACTGTCGCTGTTGGGATTGTCAAAACGCTCTTTATCATTGTAGGGACTTGCGTGGTCGACCGGTTCGGACGCCGTGCCTTGTTTCTCACGAGTATGGGAGGAATGTTTCTTTCTTTGACAGCCCTCGGGACTAGTCTCACAGTGATAGACAGAAACCCAGGACAGACGCTCAAGTGGGCTATTGGGCTTAGCGTTACGACGGTGATGACGTTTGTAGCAACATTCTCAATAGGTGCAGGGCCAGTGACATGGGTCTACTGCTCAGAGATATTCCCCGTGAGACTAAGAGCTCAAGGGGCAAGTTTGGGTGTGATGTTAAACAGACTGATGAGTGGTATTATCGGAATGACGTTTCTATCTCTTTCTAAAGGTCTAACCATCGGTGGTGCATTCTTCTCTTCGCCGGAGTTGCAGCCGCTTCATGGGTCTTCTTCTTTACTTTCCTTCCAGAAACACGCGGTATGCCTTTGGAAGAGATGGAGAGTCTTTTCGGTAGCTACAGCGCAAAAAAGAAAAACAATGTTGCGAAGGAAGGTAAAGAAATCGTGGAAGAACAATGATAAGATTTATGTTTTGTAAATATTGGGGAATTTCCTTTAGAAGAAGAGAATATTGGGGCACATTCCACAAACTAAATACAAAAAATAACATGTGTAAATAATGTATTGTATCCATCTAGCTCAACTTGTTAACTAAGTTCGACTTTATTTCCATGATGAGAATGTGGATTCAAATCCAACTGCTGCTACTTTTTTATCGACAAACATATAAATATCTTACAAAGATAGTATTTATCACGTCTAGGGGAAAACAATTTTTTCTTCTATAGACTCACCGTTTTCATTTTTTTCATAAATTTACGGATTTTAAATGTAAACACACAAACTGTTGAATTGTGCTCAATTTCTTTAAATCTAGAATTTATTTCAGTTTATTTAACTATGTGTAATGACGTGGATGACATGTGATGCCACAAGCCAACTAAAAATAATGTATAATATTTTACAAGAAGAAGAATGTTACGAAGGAAGGTAAAAAGTTGTAGAGGATACGTTGTTAAGAAATATGATGTTGTGAATATTGGGGCATGTGTCACAACTAAATATAAATAAATGTGTGTAGATATTGTATGGTATCTTTCAAACCCAATTGCTCTTGTTTTAATTATTGACAAATAACATAAAAACCTTACATGGATATAGTTATCACGCCCATGGGCAACAGTAGTTTCCTTTTTGGACTTGTTGCTTCATGTTTTCTCATACATGAACATACGTATAATATTTAAAATATCATAAACTTTTTAATTTTTGAATTTAAAACACCAACTATTGAAATGTGGCCAATTATATCAAAATCGAAATCGATTTTGATTAATTTAGCCACATGTGATGATGTGGATGACACTTGATTCTACAAACCAACTAATAACAGGGTATAGTATTTTACCAAAAAAAAAAATTATCATAAATAATAGAAAATACTTATTTTTTTCAAAATAAATGTTTATTTCCGTGAGTTATCTTTATAGCACCGAAGTTTACTTGAGCTAGAAGATAAAAAACTTAATAAATGCAGTTGATAGGTTCGTAAATTTTCTAGTATAATCTTAGACAGGTGCCCCTTCCATAATATTTATAATGTTTCTATTGTCTTAAGAATCTCTTGTAGATCCCTATCAGTAATTTTGTACTTTCTAATTTTCCAGAAATACATATTTTTCATGTGTAATCTTAATTTATAGAAGAAGCCTCTAAAATTCATAATCCAAATTTCAAAAGACCGATGCGATATGATATATTTTCGAGTCCAAGGAAACATGGAAAAGGATGTTGTATAGTTGTATAACAATTAAATAACTGAATCATTCTTTTTTTACGCAACAAGCACGTTTCGTATCACAATTTATTCCTCGGTATCTTAATTTTTCTACTGGTAATATTTTCCAGTATAACTTGCTAGATGAAGTATTTGATTTTTAGTGGGGATTTTCATCTCCTCGAGAAATCCTGGATATATTTAACATCATGAAATTAATAAAAAAAGATTGGTGTAGGAATGAGCCTGTTAAAAGTTATATCATGGTTTAACCATATCTTTTCCTAATTTCGTATGATGTCATCCATAACTATTTGGCTTTATAAACTGCCTGGTTGGCATACTTAGTACCATTGGTACATGCTCTGGGACAACAAACACCTTATTCAGTTGGGCAATGCAGTTTTGTATTGATGGGTCAATGATTGACATTGAATAATGATAGTAGTTAATATTTTACTATCTCTGATTACGGTCGAGTAAGTATGATCCATAGATCATTCCATACTGAAATATATTATCTTTATAACACCCTTTTGATACGATTTTATAACCAAAAATCAAGGATATAAAATATTTCGTCAACTATAAGATAGAAAGTATGATCCAAATGAGTCTAAAAGGGTTGGATTATGAAAAATACCAACCCTTGAACACCTTTGAGAATAGTGAATCTGAAAACCAACTAGTCTCCATAATTGTTGAGACAATACAATCGTATTACGGTCACAATACCCAAAAACTAGCTCCACCATTGTTCTTATCCGGACAAAATTTGTCTAATATCTAAATTATTTTTTTTTGTTTCTCAGAACTCCACTTGAACTGGGCAACTGCACTTGTTAGTTTGGATGTCACCAACTTGGGTAAACGGATTCAAGAGAATACATAACTACGTGATACAGTTCATACTGATTTATTAGAACATCTTTTCTCTTTTAGATATGAATTTTGATGTCCATTCCCTTACTCGATTATGAATCTTTTCATATAGAAAACTTAATATTGGATATACCCCCCCCCCCCAAAAAAAAGCCTCTCCGTGTTCATAGATAGGAATCCACACAGACTGTAAAATATATAATATTGACTAAAATCGTCATGTATTGAGTCATTTACCTTATGTCTAGAATTTAACAACGATGTAGAAAGTTCATTTCTCACACATGGACTCAGAATTTTTAAAGGATTTGTAAAATGATTTCACATTCCTCTTTGTTTATTGTTAGAAAATATATTATCATTTGTTTGTGTGATTTACGGTGGGAATTTTAATTTTCACGAGAAATTCTGTAAAATATTTAACATTGGGACATGTACATCGAAAATAAAATCAGTATCATAGTGAAACTTTCAAAGTTTTATCCTCATTTAACCGTATATTTTCCTGTTTTCTATATAGTATTTTCCGTAATTATATGGCTTTAAAAACCGACAGACATACTTAGTATCAGGCACATCCTCTAGAAAATTGTCACACAAATCAATGAGAGATTTCACGTCCACATTGATGTCAATCAGATGAGTGAAAAAGAAGAGAGGTATTTTAGTTACTTGTCGATGATATCAAGAGATAGGTTGTATTCCATGAATTATTCAATCTTAAAATTGATGATCATGATCCTACTCCTTTGATAAGACCTTTTTGACCAAAGTTCGAGTAAATAGTGGTCTTCATACCATAAGATGCAGAGTAAAATCTAACTGGGTCTAAAAGATCTTTATTACAAATACCCCTCTTAAACATCTTTGAGAATAGTGAATCCATAAAATCAAATAACTTCCATAAGCTTTTAGCCAATAAATCCGTACTAAAGTTGTTTACAACACAAAAATCAAGTCCACCATTTTCTTATATATCCTGGCATACTTTTCTAACACATTTAGTGCATTCATTTCAGATTTTCTCTAGAACTAGCAATCAAACTTGCTAGTCTAAATTCACCAAATTGGATAAACATGAATAAGATATTACATTAATAGGTGATTCAGTTGCTACTGATTATATGAGAACCTCTTTCCTCCCTTTGATAAAAATTTGATATCCATTCCTTTACTCAATTCTGAAGTATTTCTTATAGGAAACTGAAAATTTGATTCTTAGCCTCCTTAAACTCTCTCATATTGCTAGATATGATCTCATGCATCCAATTTTAAAATACATAACCACCAATTGTTGAAATACATAATACTGGCTTTACTCCCATATTAAGAAATGTATCTTATATCCAAATTGTAACGACAATTTAAAATATTTAGGGTCCATAAATGGATTATAATTTTTTAATGATTTGTGAAATGACTTGACATCGTCTTTGTTAGCTTGATAGAAAAATAAATCAATTATAATTTGCAAAAAGTGCAAGATGGAAAAAAATCTCCTTTGTCACTCTTAACCTTTTTAAGAAATTATCCCATTCTACCTTCCATATATGAGATTAACATTTTTGTACAAATGTAAATAAGTAAGAAAATGGATCTTCTTGACTTAGCCTTTTTTGAAACAATTAGCCGACACGGTTGAACATCTAGAAGAAGCATAAAATATACCAAAATTGAACCTCAACAAGCAATTAATCCATTGTTGTGTCAATCCCAATTTTTGTACGAGAAAACTGTTACACCCGAATAAACACCTTACAATTATGATTTAGTTGCCACCAAATTTTATTTTCAAAATGAATTTGTTTGTAATCTATGAATCATTTCATGGACAAATAAAATATTATCCAACTGCTCAATAGGACTAAAGTTGATTGTGGTTCCAAAATCATTGTATGCAAGAAAACTTAGGATCATAGATGCGCAATAGGACATCAAAATAGTATCAGATAAATGAAGTAATCAGAGTAAATAAAACAAGAATTAACTAAATCTTGGGATTTTGAATTGAGAAATACCCTAGGATAGTTCTAAAAATATTTTATCCTAAAAGTAGTTTTCAAAGAAAATAATGACCAAAATAAGTTTTATTAAAGGGTGTAAATATACATTTATATCCCTAGGGTTGACTAATCTAGACTTAGGGTTTAGAGCTATGGGTTGAGATTTTAAATTTTTTTTTTAAAAATATTAAAATTTTTTTTAAAATATTAAAATTTTCAAAAAAAAAAGGCGATTTTGATCATTTTATAGCTATTTTGGTGACAAAAATTTAAAAATGACTATCTGAGAAAATTGCCCTTTTGAATTAAACAAAGATGTCAACTTTCAAAAAATTTCAAGAAAAAGTTCAGTTCAGCTTAAAGAATCAGGGGTTTACTATTGGGATGTAAATTCCAACCCAAAATTAAAGGTCTAAAAACGAGTGAAAGTTATTAGAGAAATTCTTTAAGATGACAATAAAAAATTATCATAAATATAACACATAAAAGTTAAAATGACAAAAATATTTCATTAAAGAGGTAAATAGACATTTTCCCTAGGTTAAGTAATTTAGACTTATGGTTTACATTTGAGGGATATGATTTAGGAGGTGGGGTTTAGGATTTAAAAAATACTTAAAATTTAAAATAAAAATTTGAAAAATAGTTTTAAAAGATTATTTGGATTTCATAATAAAAATTTTGGAAAACGAAATTGAAATGTTTCTTTTAAACAAAATCAAAAATATTCAAATACAAAAACATATTATCCGAAAATTATTTTCTTAAAAATATTTTTAAAAGTTAATTTTATTTTAATTTTTAATTTTTATTTATTTAAATAACTATTTATATTTATATATCAATAAACTAAGGATGGAAAAGACTTTTACCTTTTTAATAAAACTTGTTTTCATCATTTTTGTGTGTGCTCCTTTAGTGAAATTATTTTTATGTTTTTGAGAGAATTTTATTATATACGTGTAGGGCTTGGCAAAGCTGAATAGTGAATCCATGCTCACAAAAACCAAATGACACAGTCAAAAGATAATATTCGATATAAAGTCAAAAGTGAACATAAGACGTATTAAAAAAAACAAATTACATACTTTTCTTCGTAATGGCCAAATTTACCAAAATAAATGTCAATAAATGCTAAAGTGAGTAAACTAATGAATATGTTAAATACTCCTTACGTTTTTAAGATAATACTAGTTGTTTTCTAGAACAATATTTAAAATATATAATTCTGTTAATATTTTATATTTTACTATTTTATACCAATATTATAAAATAAATATTAACTTTTAAAAAAATAATATTAAGACAAAATAAAAAAATTAAATTTATTTTAAATTATATTCAATAATAGATATGTGTATATTTAAAATTATAATTTTAGATAGATTTTATTTATTTATTTTTGTTAAGTTATATTAAATGAAATTGTATAAAATTTAAAAAAATTGATATATAAAATTTTATAATTAGAAAAATTAAAAATAAACAGAATTTCTAAAATTTGTAGATATCAAAAGAAGATAATATTACAATAAAAAAAAAATTTCTTAAAAAGATTGCATAAAATTTTGAAAATATTTTTTAGTAATAAAATTTTTATGATTATAAAAATAAACTTAACTAATGATTCAAAAAATTTAAAATATTTTATATTTATTTTATTATATTATTTTATGACACCTAAGCAAAGCATTTCTCAAATAATGTCTAGGAGATTTTTCATTTGATCACATATATTAAAAAATATATTAAATTTCTATCATAAATTCAAAATTTTATACGATTATCAATAAATTTAAACAAATAAAAATTTAATAAACTCGATTTTTTAATAATTTACTATTATTAAATAATATAAATTAGTAAAAAAATATATTTTATCTTCATGGAATGGAGATAGTATAATTTTGAGCAATAGACAGCAAAAAGAATAATAAACAATCTAGTATGAAGAAAATGAGTAACATATTTCAAATGACTATTAAACCCAAATCATAATACAAATTAAAATAACATTATACAATTAAGTAAAAATCTTTCTATTTAAATTTAATACATGTAAACAAAAAAAATTAAAAGCATAAATTGATGAAAATAAAATATTAACCCATTTTCATGACTCAGTCATATTGTAAATTTTAAGCATTACACATTGGCGCAAATGAATCACGGGAAATTGCAATTCTACCACAAGTTTGATACGATTTTGCAAATTGACCTTTAATGAATGACAATTTTCAAAAATAGCTTATTTTTTTGATGAAAATAGACTTGAATAATTTTTCTAAATATTTATAAAAAAATTAGAAACTCAAACTCACCTCTTTAACACTAAACCCTAAACAAGAATTACTAAAATGTAAACCCAAATGTTAATATATTTTTGATAATGTGTATTTTTGCAAAGTGGTACTTAACTTAAGATATTTTTAGCAATTTCTTATGAATCACTTAGTTATATATATTTTTAAGAAATAAAATATTAGGTATATATATATATATATATATATATTATTGAACATCAAAATCTTATAAATAAAAATTATTTAAGTCAAATTAAAATGAAGTTCAAAGTGAAGAAAAATTGTAACTCTTGTTTGCAATCTTTAGATATAGATTAATTGTATTTACCTCTGTTTCTAACTTTAGAATAGAAAAAAGGGTCATTTGGAAAAGTGACTCAAAATTCCAACTCAAATGCAAAACAAACACACCATTTTTTTGGAACTTTTATTTGCCTTATTCACCCTAAATTTTCGAGTTATTCAAAAAAATGTCATTGCTGTTTTTTTTAAAATAAGTCTTTTACTCTATCATCCCCATCTTCACCAAATATTTACAATATTGCCATTACCATCAATCCCCCAACTACCATGAACAACCAATTTAAAGGTCTTAATGGCAAAAAAACGAATTTTTCTCTTACTATCTCATTTGTTGTGCACTCAAACCACATGTCTTTCACTTTCCTTACAATATCATTCAAAAAACCCAAGATTTTTATTCCAAACTTTGTAATGTTCATAGAGTAATGGATCGGTAGCCTCAGTATTGAAGTTCTGTGTGCTTGGAGAAGCCTAAGCAAGACATCTGACGGTCCAATGTATGAAATCGATATTGTTTTTCATATCTGTTCGCGAAGAAGACTTCTAGAGAAGTCTTCTGGTCAATGCATAAGTTAGTTTTGCAATTGACCTTTTGCGTGTTTTGACTAGAAGACTTCCCCAACAGTCTTCTAACTTTCTTTTGATTACAAAAAAAAAACAAGAAGAACCGAGAAGACTTCTCTACAAGTCTTCTCGGATAAACAGGTTGGTTTTGCAATTGACCGAAATTTGTCAGAAATTTTGACTTTTGTAGAAGACTTCCCTAGAGGTCTTCCGGCGGAAGACTTCTAGGGAAGTCTTCTTTTCTATAACATGAAGTCTTCTCAGCGTCGCCAGAAGTCTGCCTGGGTTACTTTTGCAATTGAGAATTAATAGCAAAACATTAAATATTAAATAGAAGACTTCTCTAGAAGTCTTCCGCTGGAAGACTTCTCTAGAAGTCTTCTCAAGTTTTATTCCGGGTTTCTGGTCAAACATTTGGTAACGAGAGAAGACTTCTTAAGAGGTTTACCGCCAGAAGACTTCTCGAGAAGTCTTCTCATTAATATTTAATGTTTTGCTATTAATTCTCAATTGCAAAAGTAACCCAAACAGACTTCTGGCGACGCTGAGAAGACTTCATGTTATAAAAAAGAAGACTTCCCTAGAAGTCTTCCGCCGGAAGACTTCTATAGAAGTCTTCTAGAGAAGTCAAATTTCTGACAAATTTCGTTCAATTGCAAAAACCAACCTGTTTATCCGAGAAGACTTCTAGGGAAGTTTTCTCTGGGAATTTCGATAATATTTCAAATTCAAAAGTAAGCCAATATTTACAAAGGAAGAATTCTCAAGATGTCTTCAACAGAGTAAACTTCTAGAGAAGTCTTCCTTCGTAAATTTACAATTGCAAAAATGACCTAAATGGAAGACTTCTTTAGAAGTCTTCTCTGGGGATGATTTCTTTAGAAGTTTTCTCTAGGGAAGGCTTCTTAAGAAGTCTTCTACGTCAATTTTTATTAAACTTCAATTTTCTCAAAACTCAAAATGATTTTTTAATATTTTCTTGTTAATTAATGTGTATTAGTCAATATTTGGGCTCCTGAGTGAAATTCATAACTAAAATTGATGATAATTATGAGGTTACAAACTTTTTATATTTATTAATGTTCCTAGCTAAACGTAGAAGACTTCTTAAGAAGTTTTTCGTGAAGAAGTTTTTCGTGAGAAGACTTACGGAAGACTTCTTAAGTCTTTCGTAAGTAAGAAGACTTACGGGAGACTTCTTAAGAAGTTTCTCCGTATTGTTTTTTAATATGATGTTATGTGTTTGCTAATGTGTTTTAATATGATTTTTTCAGATGATGCTTCAATTACCTGTTGTTTACGGAGAATGGTTGGTGAAAGATAATTCTTGGGATTTTTTGGTTGATAATGTTAAAGGAGCGAGAATGTTCTTTTTGAGTGATGGTTCTACACATGATGAACCTGTTGAAATGGCTGTAGAAGATTTTAACCTGGATAAGAACGCAGCGGCTGTGGATTTAACTTACTTGTTACCAGGCGCACTAATGCAAAAAATAGCTCCTGATACTCCTCCTATTCATGTTACAAGTAATAGACAAGTTCAGAACTTGATCAAGATAAGTAAAGCACATGTGGTACGTCTTTGTGTATCAAGTGAGGCAGGATGAGGAATGTTAATGATGCTAACGCTGAAGGAAACCTAGCTGTTGGAGGAGACGAAGAAAATGGAGGGGAAGAAGAAAATGAAGTGGAAGATGATGATAATTTGTCTCAAAATATAAATTACGAGGAGGAGAATTATGTTGCTGAAGTGAATGATGAGTTTGGAGATTACAGTGAGTATGGAAGAGTTAAGGATGAGGAAGAGGAAGAGGAAGAGGAAGAGGAAGAGGAAGAAGATATATGTTTTGAGAATTTCAAAGAGACATATGCTAATGAAGGAGAAAACTCGAATGGGATAGTTAACACCAATATCTATGTCAGCCAGAGTTTTATCAGTAAAGCGGCATTGGTTTCAGAGTTGAGGTTGACATCAGTGAAGCATAAATTTTCCTTCAAAATATACAAGACCACTAAAACTCTACTTGTAGCAAAATGTCGTGTTCCTGGGTGCAAATGGAAGCTTAGAGCGAGTGTGAAACATGGAACAAACACATTTTGGGTAACAAAGTATGTGAAGACTCATACATGTTCTGTGTCTGAACGACGGGCTCACCAGAAACATTTTACTGCGAAGTATGTTGGTCAGCTTTTCATAGATCGCGTTGGAATCATTGATGGGTTAAATCCGAAGCATATCCAAGATGCAATGAGGAACATGTTTGGCATGACTCTAGATTACACCACTTCATACAGAGCATTGTTACATTCTCAAAAATTGGTAAAAGGATCAACAGAAGAAGGGTATGAGAGGCTGCCTTCATATTTGGAGCAAATCAGGTTAGCAAATCCGGGTTCTAAAACTAGTGTAGAACTTGATGCTGAGAATAGATTTAAGTATCTATTTATATCATTGGGAGCTTCTATTGCTGGTTTTAAGTATCAGAGAAGGGTCATTGTGGTGGATGGGACTCACCTAAGTGGGAAGTATGAAGGTGTTATGTTAGTTGCAGCTGCACAAGATGATAATTTTCAGATATTTTCATTGGCTTTTGGAATCGTAGGTATAGAAGATGATTCTGCTTGGGAATGGTTTTTCACACAACTGAGGAGTTGTGTATCTGATCAGCATGCTTTGATGATAGTCTCCGACCGGCACAGAGCCATTAAAAGCGCGTGTGAAAATGTTTTCCCTTGGGCAACCCGAGGAATATGTTATTATCACCTACAACAGAACATTGTCCAAAAGTATAAAGGGAAGCATCTATTGTACTTGGTTAAAGGCGCTGCTTATGCTCATACACTCTTCGACTTTAACCGCTACATGGAGGAGATCCGGAATGCTAACCCGACACTTGCAACATATTTGGAGGAATCGGACGTGAGACTATGGTCACGGGTTCATTGTCATGGAGAAAGGTACAATATAAAAACGAGTAACATAGCTGAATCTATTAACTCCGCTCTCAAGAGAGCAAGAGGATTTCCCATAGTGTTTCTTTTGGAGTTTATAAGGGAAAAGTTGGGAAGGTGGTATTGGAAAAGGCGAGAAGATACTCTGAATCTCACAACTGAACATAGTCGGGGAGTTGAATACTTATTTGCGATTCATGGAAGACTTACGGAAGACTTCATGGAAGACTTACGGAAGACTTCATGGAATACTTACGGAAGACTTACGGAAGACTTCATGGAAGACTTTCAGATGGCTTCCATTAAGTCTTCCGGATGACTTCCATTAAGTCTTCCGGATGACTTCCATGAAGTCTTCCGGATGACTTCCATTAAGTCTTCTGGATGACTTCCATGAAGTCTTACGGATGACTACCATGAAAACTTACGGATGACTACCATGAACACTTTCGGATGACTTCCATGAAGACTTACGGGTGATTTCCATGAAATAGAGGAAGAAGCCACGGTGATAAACGAACGGTTTCAGATCTGAAATAAAGAGGAACCACTAGTCGGAAGAGATTCGTCGGAAATAGTCACAGTAATCGTCTTAGAAGAGGAGGCTAGGGTTTTCACCAACTTTTTTTTTCTGAAACACCGAAAAGTGAAAAAAAAACAGTGAAAAACTATTATTTATATGTACGGTACATTATCAGGTTAGCTTAAACATATTTTAGTTTTTTCCGGTTAATTTCAAATTGAAGGTAAATTAAGTTCGAGTTTGGTTTGGAAGACTTTTCGAAGTCTTCTCGGAGTCTTCCAAGAAGTCTTCTACTGCATTATATGTTAGAAGACATCCCGGGAAGTCTTCTGGAAGTCTTCCGAAACCCTAAATCAATTAACTAACCAAAAAAACACTTCCTTAAACATGAAATAAACTTAGAAAGTGTTTAAAATCATCTTATTAGAGGATCACTAACAAATATTCGTCAAATTCAAAAAATAAAAAGTTAAAAAGATAGATTTCAAAATATATGCCTAAAACTACCTACAATACTATCACATATGTTACTAAACCCTAAACCAATGAATACCATGACTCATTCTACATTAAATCATCTAGGTTGAATACAATTCAGTTTTAGTTGATATAAATTTACATTATTTATAATTGTTTGTGGTTACATGATTTCTATTTTTCCTCAATATAAATATTTTTATAAATTATTTTTAAGATATATTGTTTGAGAAGATTTCTGGAGAAGTCTTCCGGAGAATACGTACATGGAAGTCTTCTCAGAGAAGACTTTCAGAAGACTACTGGGCGACTCACGGAAGACTTCCGGAAGACTTCGCCATTAGGCGGAAATTTGAATTTCACTAAAATTCAAGCGGTAAAATTGTAGAGTTTTCTGTGAAGTCTTCCATGAAGTCTTCTACTGCATTATATGTTAGAAGACATCCCGGGAAGTCTTCTGAAACCCTAAATCAATTAACTAACCAAAAAACACTACCTTAAACATAAAATAAACTTAGAAAGTGTTTAAAATCATCTTATTAGAGGATCACTAACACATATTCGTCAAATTCAAAAAATAAAAAGTTAAAAAGATAAGATTTCAAAATCTACGCCTAAAACTACTTACAATACTATCACATATGTTACTAAACCCTAAACCAATGAATACCATGACTCATTCTACATTAAAGCATCTAGGTTGAAAACAATTCAATTTTAGTTGATATAAATTTACATCATTTACAAATGTTTGTGGTTACATGATTTCTATTTTTCCTCCATATAAATATTTTTTATAAATTATTTTTAAGATTTATTGTTTGAGAAGACTTCTAGAGAAGTCTTCCGCAGAAGACTTACAGGGAAGTCGTCTACGAGAGGACTTACAGGGAAATCGTCTACGAGAGGACTTCTAGAGAAGTCTTCCGTAGAAGACTTACAGGGAAGTCTTCTCATAGAAGACTTCTCTAGAAGTCTTCTCAAGCGAAAAAGATTATGATAAAATTGAATACAGTTTTTTTTGTTTGCTCACAAGGTGTTTGTTGTATTTTCACTAGTATTTTGGGTTACTTTTGCATTTAATTGAATTTTGAGTACACTTTTGCATTTGAAATCATGTTTTGAGTCATTTTTAGCAATTTCCCCTAGAAAAAAAAATCTTGTTAGATCTGTTCTTACCATAAACACCCAATGTCTTCTAATCAAATTTCATCCCTAGCGAACTTTGTGCTGCAGAATATCATGGACTAGCGAACTTTGTGCTGCCACCAACATATACATGTACTGTTATGGTGGTGGTACTTGGGGCAATATCCAGATATTTAATTGCCATATATACATATAAATAATTAGGTTAACTAAACATTAGTGATTGTTTCCCTAAAATCAGTTAGCTAGTGATCCTTGTTCACGCTGTACAGTCTTTTCTATGTCTTGGCGACTTTGTTTGCAGGCGCGGGCGTAGGTGTCCGGATACAGGGTCACGTGCCCCCTACCGTTTTTAATTTATTCTTAAATGACATAAGTTAATTTGATTAAATTTTTCTTAGTTTATTGAACAATAAAAAAAATCCCCCACCTAATATTTTTGTTTGGTTACTTTTAGTGTTGTGCCCCAAACTAAGAGGACCATTAACCCACAGCCCCACTTAGGGTTTCTTAATAATTATTTTATTAAGTTAATGTGATTAAAAACATTAGTTAAGAAACACATTGATTTTATGCTCCAATGGGAGTCTCTTGTTTAGAGGTTCTTATTAATAAAAAAAATTAAAGTTTGTATAATTAAAGATAAAATTTATTTATTAAATAAAACATTGTAAAAGATAACATTTTAAACATAGATTTTTTTTTTAAAAAAACATAAAAACAAAGATTAGTAAAATAAAAGATAGTAATTTTAAAGAAGCATCCGAGCTCAATTGTTGTCTTTGTCACGTCCAAATTTAAGCCATAAATGTTCAACCAAATCATCTTTCAGTTGTTGATGCATTTGTCTATCACGAATTCTAGTTCGAACACCCATCATATTGGCGATATTTATAGGGATATTTGTAGAATACGTGAGATCCACATGTGAATTTCCGGTGTCTTCTCCTTGTTGGAACTCTGAAACATCAAATTGAGTGTATCCATCGCGTTCGTCTTCTACTATCATATTATGGAGTATGATACATACTCTCATAATCTTCTCAATTTTGACTTTATCCCAAAAAAGTGCTGGGATTTTAACAGTGGCAAAGCGAGATTGCAAGATTCCAAAAGCACGCTCGACAATCTTTTCGCACAGCTTATTGACATTGAACAAATAAAACTGCTTTCGGCCCTTGTGGTATTGGAATAGATTGGATAAAAGTTGCCCATTTCGGGTAAATACCATCGGTGAGGTAGTAAGCCAAATTATACTCTCTTCCATTGACAGAGTAACTGACTTGTGGAGCTTGACCCTTTATTATGTCATCAAAGACAGGTGAGCGATCAAGAACATTGATATCATTTAAGGTACCTTGAGGTCCAAAAAAATGCATGCCATATCCAGAGATCATATGAAGCAACCGCCTCTAAAACGATTGTAGGTTTACCCGAACCACGAAAATATTGCCCTTTCCAAGCGGTGTGACAATTCTTCCACTCCCAATGCATACAATCGATGCTTCCTATCATCCCTGGAAATCCACGATGCTCTCCAATATCAAGTAGACGTTGAAGATTAGCCGGTGTTGGTCTTCTTAGGTACTCATCGCCGAACAAATAAATTATTCCTTCAACAAAATTATCCAAACATGACCGAGTTGTAGTTTCACCAAGCCGGAGGTATTCGTCGACCGTATCAGCCGCACTACCATATGCCAAGACACGAATGGCTGCTGTACACTTTTGGAGTGCTGAGAGACCAAGCCTTCCAAGACCATCTTTCTTTTGGCGAAAGAAGTGAACTTCGTTGGAGAGTCGATCAACAATGTGCATGAACAATGTCTTGTTCATTCTAAAACGTCGTCGGAAAAATTTTTTCAGGATACGTTGGAGTTTCACTGAAATAATCATTCCATAAGCGTACATGACCTTCTTCACGATTTCTTTCGATATAAGCTCGTTTTTTCTTTTTTTTTTCCTTCCTTCTTCTTGATCACCATAATTAATGGAAAATTCTCAAACGCTTGATCAAAATGTTGATCAAAATATTGATCAAAAGTATCATCAACTAATCCTCCAAAAGTGTTTTGAGAAGAAGATGCCATATATAAATTATTTTTGATTGTTTTGTGAATAAGGATATGAACTGGTTTTGTTTTGATCAAATTTTTTGGTGAGAAGGATATGAACTGGTTTTGTTTTGATCAAAATGTTTGGTGAAATCGTTTTGAGAAAAATGTTTTGCTCGTTTTGATGAACTTGTTTTGTTTAGTGAGAAAGAGAGAACATGAACTTTTGTTGATCAAAATGGTTTGTGAATACAAACTTAATATAGAGAACATTAAGGGATTTAGGGTTTCAGGTTTTGGGGTTTGGGGTTTCAGGTTTTAGGGATTTAGGAACATTTTCTCGTAACTTCCAAGTAAAGAGAAAACACGGACCTGGTTATTTCCACGTAAAAGAATTTCCTCGTAAACTCCACGTAAAACAAAAACGGGGGCCTGGTTATTTCCTCGTAAGATTTCCTCCTAAAGTCCTCGTGGATTGGGCCTGGTAATTTCCTCGTAAATAAAAAAATGGGCCTGGTTATTTCCTCGGTAACTTTACGTGGAATTTACGAGGAAAAAAACATGGGCCAGGTTATATCCTCGTAAATTTATGTGGGCTTTACGAGAAAGTAAACACGGGCCAAGTTATTTCCTCGTAAATTTAGTTGGTTGTTACGAGGAAATATAATTGCTTATATAAACTCGAGCCACCACATTTCTCTCATTCGTAGCAACTTCCTCTCTATCTCCTCTTAAGGTATTCCTCTCTAGATAGTTTAGGTAATTAGTTTAGGATTAGTTTAGGGGGTTAGTTTAGAGAATTTAGTTTATTAGGTGGTTAGTAGTATATTTATGTTTTTAGGTGGTTAGTAATATATATATTTATATTTTTTATTAATATGTTGAATTAATTTGTTTTTGTAGATGGTTAGAGCTAATAAGCTTAAGAAAGCGATGACTCATTACAGAGACCTGTTTACCGGGCCTAGTACTTCATCTAGGCGCATCATCCTTTCCTCTCCTCCTCCTCCTCCTCCTCCTCCTCCTCCTCCTCCTCCTCCTCCTCCTCCTCCTCCTCCTCCTCCTCCTCCTCCTCCTCCTCCTCCTCCTCCTCCTCCTCCTCCTCCTCCTCCTCCTCCTCCTCCTCCTCCTCCTCCTCCTCCTCCTCCTCCTCCTCCTCCTCCTCCTCCTCCTCTCCTCCTCCTCCTCCTCCTCCTCCTCCTCCTCCTCTCCTCCTCCTCCTCCTCCCTCCTCCTCCTCCTCCTCCTCTCCTCCTCCTCCTCCTCCTCCTCCTCCCTCCTCCTCCTCCTCCTCCTCCTCCTCCTCCTCCTCCTCCTCCTCCTCCTCCTCCTCCCCCTCCTC
>CAJHQQ010003028.1:22500-52413 GCA_905132885.1 Moricandia moricandioides
CTAAAGAGACAGGAGTTATACCCTCTCTTAAGGAACTTTACGAGAGAACCCACAAGAACAAGGCTGGGAAATTTGTAGATCCTAGATCCGAGCAAATCTACAAAGACGTTGTTGCTCGGGTTGAAGAGCGCCAAACCCAGCTGACCCAGCAGTCTGCCGATGGGACACCCGTTATTATCCACAACTCAAGTGGATGAGATTTACGAGGAGGTAAAATTGTTTTCTTGTTATTCATTTAATATCTTTTCTTTTATTATTGGCTAACATTAATTTTTATTTTTAAAAAGGTCTTCCCTAAGAAAAATGGACGTACAATCGGGATTGGTTCCGTTAATGATGTCCCAAGAGCGACATCGTCTAATGCTCAGCGACGGGAAGATGAGACTGCTCATCTGCGTGCGGAGTTACATGCGACGCAAGCTCAAATGGGTTCACTCGAGAGTTTCCTGGACGTTCTAGCGGCTGGAAATCCGGAATTGGAGCTAATATTAGCAGCGAGACGAAGACAATTGGGCATTCCAGACCCAGACCAGAACGAGATGGACAGAAGAAACGACGACTCCCAGAACCCATAGCTTTTGTTTCCTTTTGTTGTAATATAAATTGTATAGAACTTAAATATTTATAAAATATTTTTGTTCTATTTAATTAATTTAATTTTATTTCAAAAAAATATTTTATTATATTTAATAAAATTATAAATGCAGGAAAAAATAAGTTTCAAAGTTAATTACTCGTTAATTTTACGAGGAATTAACTTCCGAATCTACCGTTGGATTTACGTGGAATGTTTTATGTGGCTATTACAATGCAATCTAACGAGGGACTTACGAGGAGTATGTTACGTGGATTTAACGAGGAAAGGTTAGCCAGTAATTTACGAGGAAACATTTATGTGTATTTAGCGAGGAAAAGTTAGCGTGTATTGTGCGTGGTTACTTTGCGTGGTATTTACGAGGAAATTTAGGCCCACCTTTACGAGGAAATGTTTCCTCGTAAACTTTACGTGGATTTAGCGAGGAAAATGTCTTTACGACGAACGTGGCACGAGGTTTACCATTTCGTGGTTATTTCTTCATAAACCCTCTTTTACGAGGAAATAGCCACGAAATCTGCCCTCGCTAAGTAATTGTTTTCTTGTAGTGCCTTAACTCGTCCCTCGATGAGATCAGCGTCACCTTGAACGTCCTAAGGCATCTCCAACATTTTGGAAGTTCGGAGCAGCCCAAAACTGAAGAGGGATGTCCAGCACTCGAACCCAAAAGGTAATCTTTGATGGGTAGTTATCTTCTAGCACCGGTTTCCACCTGACAAGGGACACCATCTAGTAATCAAAATGAAATAGTTCCATCTTTAGGACCTCAAATATATCTTCCTCCAGATCAAAGTCAAACTAGAATCTTCCCAACCCAAAATCTGCACCAACCACACGTCTTCAACTTGCCATATCTTAGGAAGCATGAAGAGAAGGATCTTCACGTCTTGCTTCTCAGGGTGCATTCACTTCCCTATTAAAGTTTTAGCATAAATCATGATGAGTTCCGAATTATCAAACCGTGGAACCTTAATCTTTAAACCCGTCCTGGTCACCTCACTTTTCTTTCCTCCCGACTTAAAGATCCAGTTCCCTTGAGTCATTATGAAACCAAAGAGACCAAAGCATAACACACAACTGAATGTTAGAAACAAAAACATACTTGAGAGAAAAAATATGTTGTGATGCTAAACTACTCACCCCTCCCCCCCCCCCCCCCCCCCCCCCCCCCACACCACCATAAGGTCTATATATGCTATAACCCCATTCAGCCTAACCTTTTCGAGCAAGTAAAACCAGAGATTCCAAGACACAATATTTTTTCAACTCAAATCCTTAGAGATACTAACTTGAATGGATGATTCCATAACAGATGCTCAATCTCAGTCATATAAGATCTTTGATAATCTGTTTCACAATATCTATTACCAAAAATTATTTCCTGGAAGTAATATCCTATGGTTGCTACCAATACTCTCTACATAACTTACCAGATCCTGTAGAATCATCCACCTAAGACAGAATCAGAAAGAGAAACATACCGTAATAATTGTCTGAAGCAAAATCCCAAAATCGAATCCTGAATATTCCCGAATCCTTTCCTTTCCTTACTTCTCCCAAATGAATCCTCTATTTCACCTCTATGTAATACCAAAATCCAGAGAGCCATATAGGATCCACCAAAGGAGAGACCTTACATCGTCGACACTCCACTAAAGAATCTTCGATCTCTGACAGATCAATTACGATACACTGACGATCCACAAAACTGCCCTGGAAGCTAATACCCCCATCAATATGAGCCTCACCGAATCAAAAGACCTCGAAATCTGATCAAACCTGATATTCGTTTCACAATTGCCATTCTCGTCACCGCCTAGGTTTTTTTACTAATATATTTTAATTATGTAGCGAATGCATTAGATGAAAAGAAACTAGTGAAGAATACATGATAAACAATTGCTATAGAATAACAAATAGGATTCAGGATTATTCTCAAGAGTGTAGAGATCCTTCTCTTTTCAATCTCAAGAAAGTCTCAATATCTCTTTCTCTCTCAAAATCTCTCCATTAAAAGTTACTAGTCTGATGAAAAATAATAGAAACCAATAAATTTGAAGATATGTGGTGGCACAGGAGGAAAAAGGGATCCTTAGGCCAGTCCCGAAATATTGGAAACTTCTTTAAATATCTCAGTCGCTGGAGCGACTGCTCCATTTGAGAGCGATTGCTCCATTTGAGAACGGCTGCTCCATTTGAGAGCGGTTGCTCCGTTCTAAAGATTTCAAATTTATGTTATTTTCTGCCTCTTTTGCTCCAGGTAATCCATCTCCCATCCAATGCAACTCCAGACCTATAATACCTCAAGAGGAACTAAAAGAACTCGACAAATACTCAAAAACACTTTTTAAACATTGTTAGAATGTGTTAAAACACATAATACATCACTTGAGATTCTTCAAAACTGGTATAATACCATTTACCACTTGCCAAAAAAAGTGTCTCAATTTCGGGGGACACTTCAGCTTCCATGAAAAAGCCAACAGGTGTTTGATGTCTGGTCCATAATAGATTGTCCTAGGCCCCTTATCCGGGTATAGGTGCTCCATTTTATACCCCGATTTAACCATATATTTACCAGACTCTGTAAACATCCAACCATACATATCTTGTCTATAATTCCTGCTAATCGCCAAACCTTTGATGATATTCACATATTCCGGATGTATATATGCATTTACCAAATTCACATTCCAAGAACGATCAACTGGGTATATAAAGTGTTCCACCATTAGAGAATGATTAAGAAACTGATGAAACGAGTGAAAGTTATTAGAGAAATTCTTTAAGATGACACTAAAAAGGTTTTTATCATAAATATAACACATAAAAGTTAAAATGACAAAAATATTTCATTAAAGAGGTAAATAGACACTTTCCCTAGGGTTAAGTAATTTAGACTTATCGTTTACATTTGAGGGATATGATTTAGGAGGTGGGGGTTAGGATTTAAAAAATACTTAAAATTTAAAATAAAATTTTGAAAAATAATTTTAAAAGAATATTTGAATTTCATAATAAAAATTTTGGAAAACAAAATTGAAATGTCTTTTAAAAAAATTCGAAAATATTCAAATACAAAAACGTATTATCCGAAAATTATTTTCTTAAAAATATTTTTAAAAGTTAATTTTATTTTAATTTTTATTTATTTAAATAACTATTTATATTTATATATCAATAAACTAAGGATGGAAAAGACTTTACCTTTTTTAATAAAACTTGTTTTCATCATTTTTTGTGTGTGCTCCTTTAGTGAAAAAAATTATTTTAATGTTCTTGAGAGAATTTTATTATATACATGTAGGGCATGGCAAAGCTGAATAGTGAATCCATGCTCACAAAAACCAAATGACACAGTCAAAAGATAATATTCGATATAAAGTCAAAAGTGAACATAAGACGTATTAAAAAAAATTACATACTTTTCTTCGTAATGGCCAAATTTACCAAAATAAATGTCAATAAATGCTAAAGTGAGTAAACTAATGAATATGTTAAATACTCCTTACGTTTTTAAGATAATACTAGGTGTTTTCTTGAACAATATGCAGAGATAAAATTTTAAATTTAAATTATATTTAAAATATATAATTCTATTAATATTTTATATTTTACTATTTTATACCAATATTATAAAATAAATATTAACTTTTTAAAACATAATATTAAGACAAAATAAAAAAATTTAATTTATTTTAAATTATATTCAATAATAGATATGTGTATATTTAAAATTATAATTTTAGATATATATTTATTTATTTATTTTTGTTAAGTTATATTAAATGAAATTGTATAAAATTTTAAAAATTGATATATAAATTTTTATAATTAGAAAAAAATAAAAATAAACAGAATTTCTAAAATTTGTAGATATCAAAAGAAGATAGCATTACAATAAAAAAAAATAATTTCTTAAAAAGATTGCATAAAATTTTGAAAATATTTTTTAGTAATAAAAATTTTATGATTATAAAAATAAACTTAACTAATGATTCAAAAATTTTAAAATATTTTATATTTCTTTTATTATATTATTTTATGACACCTAAGCAAAGCATTTCTCAAATAATGTCTAGGAGATTTTTCATTTGATCACATATATTAAAAAATATATTAAATTTCTATCATAAATTCAAAATTTCATACGATTATCAATAAATTTAAACAAATAAAAATTTAATAAACTCGATTTTTAATAATTTACTATTATTAAATAATATAAATCAGTAAAAAAACAAAAATATATTTTATCTTCATGGAATGGAGATAGTATAATTTTGAGCAATAGACAGAAGAAATAATAATAAACAATCTAATATGAAGAAAATGAGTAACATATTTCAAATGACTATTAAACCCAAATCATAATACAAATTAAAATAAGATTATACAATTAAGTAAAAATATTTCTATTTAAATTTAATACATGTAAACAAAAAAATTAAAAGCATAAATAGATGAAAAAAAATTATTAACCAATTTTCATTACTCAGTCATATTGTAAATTTTAAGCATTACACATTGGCGCAAATGAATCACGGGGAAATTGCAATTCTACCATAATTTTGATATCACTTTGCAAATTGACCTTTAATGAATGATAATTTTCAAAAATACCTTATTTTTTTGATGAAAATAGATTAGAATAATTTTTCTAAATATTTATAAAAAAATTAGAAACACAAACACACCTCTTTAGCACTAAACCCTAAACAATAATTACTAAAATGTAAACTCAAATGTTAACATATTTTTGATAAGGTGTATTTTTGCAAAGTGGTACTTAACTTAAGATATTTTTAGCATTTTCTCATGAATCACTTAGTTATATATATTTTCAAGAAATAAAATATTAGGTATATATATATATATATATATATATATATTATTGAACATCAAAATCTTATAAATAAAAATTATTTAAGTCAAATTAAAATGAAGTTCAAAGTGAAGAAAAATTGTAACTCTCGTTTGCAATCTTTAGATATAGATTAATTGTATTTACCTCTGTTTCTAACTTTAGGATAGAAAAAAAAAATCTTGTTAGATCTGTTCTTACCATAAACACCCATTATTAGGAAAAATCTTGTAGATGAGGGAAAAACCATGACTCTTAATGGCTTCTAATCAAATTTCATCCTAGTGAACTTTGTGCTGGAGACTATCATGGACTAGCGAACTTTGTGCTGCCACCAACATATACATGCAATGTTATGGTGGTGATACTTGGGGCAATATCCAGATATTTAATTGCCATATATACATATAAATAATTAGGTTAACTAAACATTAGTGATTGCTTCCTTAAAATCAGTTAGCTAGTGATCCTCGTTCACGCTGTACAGTCTTTTCTATGTCTTGACGGCTTTGTTTGCAGGCGCGGGCGTAGGTGTCCGGATACGGGGTCACGTGCCCCCTACCGTTTTTAATTTATTCTTAAATAAGCTAAGTTAATTTGATTAAATTTTTCTTAGTTTAGTGAACAATCAAAAACAGTGCCCCCAGCTCATATTTTTGTTTGGTTACTTTTAGTGTTGTGCCCCAAACTAAGAGCACCATTAACCCACAACCCCACTTAGGGTCTCTTAATGATTATTATTTTAAGTTAATGTGATTAAAAACCTTAGTTAATAAACACATTGATTTTATGCTCCAATGGGAGTCTCTTGTTTAGAGGTTCTTAATAATAAAAAAATAAAGTTTGTATAATTAAAGATAAAATTTATTTATTAAATAAAACATTGTAAAAGATAACATTTTAAACATAGATTTTTTTTAAAAAAAAACATAAAACAAAGATTAGTAAAATAAAAGATAGTAATTTTAAAGAAGCATCCGATCTCAGTTGTTGTATTCGTCACGTCCAAATTTAAGCCATAAATGTTCAACCAAATCATCTTTCAGTCGTTGATGCATTTGTCTATCACGAATTCTAGTTCGAACACCCATCATATTGGCGATATTTATAGGGATATCTGTAGAATACGTGAGATCCACATGTGAACTTACGGTGTTTTCTCCTTGTTGGAACTCTGAAACATCAAATTGAGTGTATCCATCGCGTTTTCTTCTACTATCATATTATGGAGTATGATACATGCTCTCATAATCTTCCCAATTTTGACTTTATACCAAAAAAGTGCTGGATTTTTAACAATGGCAAAGCGAGATTGCAAGACTCCAAAAGCACGCTCGACATCTTTTCGGACAGCTTCTTGACATTGAGCAAATAAAACTGCTTTCGGCCCTTGTGGTATTGGAATAGATTGGATAAAAGTTTCCCATTTCGGGTAAATACCATCGGTGAGGTAGTAAGCCAAATTACACTCTCTTTCATTGACAGAGTAACTGACTTGTGGAGCTTGACCCTTTATTACGTCATCAAAGACAGGTGAGCGATCAAGAACATTGATATCACTTAAGGTACTTGGAGGTCCAAAAAATGCATGCCATATCCAGAGATCATATGAAGCAACCGCCTCTAAAACGATTGTAGGTTTACCCGAACCACGAGAATATTTCCCTTTCCAAGCGGTGTGACAATTCTTCCACTTCCAATGCATACAATCGATGCTTCCTATCATCCCTGGAAATCCACGATGCTCTCCAATATCAAGTAGACGTTGAAGATCAGCCGGTGTTGGTCTTCTTAGGTACTCATCGCCGAACAAATAAATTATTCCTTCAACAAAATTATCCAAACATTACCGAGTTGTAATTTCACCAAGCCGGAGGCATTCGTCGACCGTATCAGCCGCACTACCATATTTCAAGACACGAATGGTTTCTGTACACTTTTGGAGTGCTGAGAGACCAAGCCTTCCAAGACCATCTTTCTTTTGGCGAAATAAGTGAAATTCGTTGGAGAGTCGATCAACAATGTGCATGAACAATGTCATGTTCATTCTAAAACGTCGTCGGAAATTTTTTTCAGGATACGTTGGAGTTTCACTGAAATAATCATTCCATAAACGTACATGACCTTCTTCAAGATTTCTTTCGATATAAACTCGTTTTTTTCTTTTTTTTTCCTTCCTTCTTCTTGATCACCATAACTAATGGAAAAATTCTCAAACGCTTGATCAAAATGTTGATCAAAATATTGATCGAAAGTATCATCAACTGATCCTCCAAAAGTGTTTTGCGAAGAAGATGCCATATAGAATTTATTTTTGATTTTTTGTGAATAAGGATATGAACTGGTTTTGTTTTGAAAAAAAATGTTTGGTGAGAAGGATATGAACTGGTTTTGTTTTGATCAAAATGTTTGGTGAAGTCGTTTTGAGCAAAATGTTTTGCTCGTTTTGATGAACTTGTTATTTTTGGTGAGAAAGAGAGAACATGAACTTGTGTTGATCAAAATGGTTTGTGAATACAAACTTAATATAGAGAATGAAAGTACACAAGTGACTAGTAAACATGTGAATACACAAGTCTGTGATTATACAAGATTACAAGTTTCTTGATACACAAGTACTAGACTACACAAGAATACAAAAGTGAGTACAAATGAGTACACAAGCCCGTGAATGAGACTACACAATTGAGTAGACTACACAAGTCCGTGATGACTACACAAGTCCGTGATGTTTCCACTCTCAATGCTCCACTCTTTCACTCTATTTTGACCTGAAAGTAAGGACAAACCAGAAGCATTTATATCTTCATTAGCAAAGATCAACTCATTAACAAGAAAAACAAGAACTATGCAAGCACATGAAACATTTTTAACATAACAAGAACTTAAACAATACAAATAGAAAAAGAACAAGACAAAAAAAACAAGAACAAGAACAATACAAATGCATTCAAGAGCTTAAACCGTGACTTAGACCGAGACTTATACTTAAACTAATTAGACATCAACTCATTAATGAGCTTCTTCGTCAGAGCATCTTCATAATCAGCTAGCGGTTCGGGGTTTGCAATGAGACTGTAAAGTAGCTTCATTTTGGCGAGCTTTTCTTTCATAGCCAAATCCTGCTTCTTGATGGTCCACATAGTCTGAAACTCAGACAACTCCGTCCCCTCACCCATTGTCTTATTACCATGGGCTTTTGCTGCCTTAACACCCGGGGTACAATTGGTTCCTTCATCATCAGCAGAAGTGTCGGTTTCAGTTTCTTGAGAGCTAGCTGACTGTGAACCGTCCTCAAACTTCCTCTTTTTGGAACTTCCATCTTTTTTAGTCGTAGAAAGGTCATACCACTTCTGGTCATTGCGCAACTCCTTCCAAGCATGTTCTAGTGTAAACTTCTTTTTATGGTTGTTGTAGAAGATTTGATTAGCCAGTTTGAGGACATCATTCTCATTTTGACCACTAGTTTTCTCTCTAGATGCAGCTTCGTACGCTCCACAGAACTTGCAAACAAGATCATTTATCTTGTGCCCATGCTGCTTACAATGACTGGCCTCCCTTTGCTCGCATCCTGCAACCTTCTTGCTTGCCGCAAAGTAGGCTGCAATTCTTTTCTAGAATGCGCCTGATCTTTGCTCATTCTCCACAACCGGATCTTTGCTGGTGTTTAGCCACAAGCTGATGAGCAAAACATCATCCGTAGGAGTCCACGTCCTTCGTTCTCGATGCTCTGCAGGAGTGTCTTCACCGAAGTTTGACTCTTGAGTACCTTGACTGCCTAAGAAAGGAACTTGAGATGAAGATAGTGAAACATTATCTCCTACGTTACCAAAGACTACATCTTGTTGACTATTAAGTAGTTGAACAAAGTTTGAATTGTGCCTAAATGGATTGAAATCCATTTCAGAAGTCAAAGAAGAGAAGGATAAATGCATTCAAGAAAAAGGAGAAGGAAAGAGTTTCATAGATGGAAGAGAAGGATAAATGCATTCAAAACTCAAAACAACAAACAAACTCGAGTTGACATATATCTAACACTTTCTATCAAACCATAACTTCAATTTATTACAAACTAGATTATTTATTATCCACAATTCAATTCATTTTCAAACTTTAATCATAATCAACATCAATCGCAACAGATCAACGAGACTAAACAATGCTTTTTTCAATTCAATAGATCAAAGAGACCATCACTTCTATTTATTACCAACACACAACCGTAACCTAACAGTAAATAAACCATTTATTACCCTCAATTCCATTCAAACCAGAAGCTAAATCAAATCATTTCAGACAAGATCAAAGAGTAACACTAACTTTGTATTGCATTGTACTCGTTTCTCCGGTGAACCTTGCTCATGTCAGATTGATCCATCCATCTAAAAACATAAAGAAAGAACAAATCAAAAGAGAATTAAAAGATAGAAACTAGAGACGAATATTTTACACCTAAATACCCAAAAGAATCAACAGACAGAAACTAAATCAAAATTGATAAACTTGCAACAAACAAATCACAATTGATCGAAGCACAATCTAAGAGATGCATGATTGAAGAACATGAAACATAAGCTTTACCTGAGCGATTCGAGGAGAGCCACGGAGAAGGAGCTCTGTCGCCGTCGAGGAGAGCCACCTAGAGACACAATTGAACCGACAAACAAATAAAACTTGGATTCATAACAAGAAGAAGCCTAGTCTAAGACATGCATAATTGAAGAATACAACAATACCTTTACCTTTTGATTCGAGTAGTGCCAGAGAGAGAGAGAGAGAGAGAGAGAGAGAGAGAGAGAGAGAGAGAGAGAGAGAGAGAGCGGTCCGTTGCTGTCGAGGAGACCCACAGAGAGGGAGAGAATCAGCGTTTTCCTTCCTCGACGACAGCCACCAAGGGGGAGAGGTCCGTCGCCGTTTCGTCGAGGAGCCACAGAGAGAGAGAGAGAGAATCGCCTTTCGTCTCGCCTTTCGTCGAGGAACCACGGAGAGAGAATCGCCGTTTCGAGAGAAAGAACAGAAAGAAACGACAAAAAAAAAGACACTGCTCCTCTCTCCTCCATTTGCCTACACGTGTCCATCAAGAACCGTCCCTTGCTTCCCCTAATTAAAAGACGTCTCTTGTGTGAATATGTGTTTTTTCTTTTGTTTTAAATCTTAATTAACCTAAGAAACCCACTAAGAGCTTGGGATAATGATGCTCTAAAAACACTTCTAGATTTGTCACTGTTTGTTTGTATTCCCGGACTGTTTTGTTTCACGATGGAGACTTATTTTAATCATATATATTAAGTTCTTTCTTTTGTTAAGAACGAGCTTGGATTCCTTGATTTTGACAGTCATTTTCTCGCTGAGTATCTATATTAGTGTCAATACGCAAGGTCACCTCTACTCAATATTGGTTGTCTGACATACGATGTTCTTCCTCTTTTTTTTTTTAGATATACCTTATCAGTTGATCCAGTCAGTTCCGGTAGCAAGGCACTCACTGGTGCAATCTTCTTCTTTGTTAGGATGGCGATAAGCATTAATTCTATGCTATCTGGTGGTTTTATATTGTTAACAACAATCAGAGTATCGTGGCCTTGTCGTGTCGTAATAGCAGTTAGACTGTGAGTTTCCGGCTTCAGCATTGCGATATTAACTCAGTGGTTGTTCAGGCTGTGGCTGTGTGTGGCTAACGTAGTGATGCTGACAATCGCCACATCATTTGTCAAAATATTTCAGACCATGGTTTGAACTGTTCCATGAAAGCGCATACAGATTCTTTACAGCTTTGTGTTATCGTGCAGAAGTAGGTGTTAGATGCACCTTACTTGATTAAAATAGAATAATATTTCATATTATATGTCATCAATGGAACTCACATGTGAGAATATCATCAGTTAAATGCAATACCGCTTAATTCTACAAATAATTGGATATAATCTAGGATTTTGTTTTTTTTTCTCTGGGTTAAAACAAGTTAATTCCACTATTATGCAGAAAGTGGTTATATGATTTTCAGGATCTGAGTTTCCTTCTTATTGCGATCTTGATTTTTCAGATGTCAAACTAGAGTACTCATTATCCAATCTGTAAATGGGGTTTTGTGTATTTTTTTCCAGTCAAATAATGCAGTCAAGCGCATGACCAATTCAATCAAGTTCATCAGGATTTTTTTCTCTTTAGTTACCTATGAGGGTCTGATTTTGAGTCAAATTAGAAAACACAAAAAATATTACATGTTGGATTGGTTGCATGCTGAAGGTTCACTTGGATCTCTCTCTCTCTCTCTCTCTCTCTCTCTCTCTCTCTCTCTCTCTCTCTCTCTCTCTCTCTCTCTCTCTCTCTCTCTCTCTCTCTCTCTCTCTCTCTCTCTGTGTGTGTGTTTTTATAAGGAAAAAATACTACGTAGAAATAAAATTGGGCCCAAATGGTAATAATATACGATATCTGAAAATCAAACCCAAATCTATCAGAAAATAAAAAAATTGAAGTGATATTTAATACGCTTAGAAAAATAAAAGAGTATTCGATTAAAACCTAAATTTGATAATAAAAAAGATTGAAACTGCATGAAAATGTTTTTTTCCTTTTTGTTAATCATTGATGTTCTAATCTACAGAGTGAAAGTAGAAAACACACACCAATTACGTGTCGAATACTAATTATTTCCTTGTATCAGTCTCTCTCACGGGATCATGGGACATTTAATTCTAAGTCAAATCACTAGTGGCTAAAACAAAGCAAAGATACTACGTGAAAATATCTAAAATAGTATTAGTTTTGCAATATATGAAGAATTGAACCAAGACCAAATAAAAATAAAAATATTGAACTTATAGTTGATACGCTTCGAAAAATAAAAGAGATTATTAAAACCCTAAATTTGATATAAAAATTTAGACATGGTTATAGAAACCCTACTTTTTCCTTGCCGGAGCCAAAATCATCATTTTTTATAAACCAATTAGTTCATGGATTTATTGGTATGCTAAACAATAAACATAATACAAAGTAGTTCAATTCAACCAAATAAGAAATGGTTCATGGACTTTAGAGCCTTATTACATCAACCAACTCTACTTTCTTGATGTGAAAGTTGAGCGGATGCAAATTTATGATGATAGAAAGAAATATGCAATAAGATAACTTGCGCTGTAAGTAGCCTTGCAATGGCTAACTCATGGGCTCTTTGATTGGGGTTTGTTACCATAAGAGAGGACCATCATGTAATCAGCGCATGAAGCTCCCATACTTGTTGTTATTGTTTGAGGACATGCACTCGCAATCCAGTTCTCTAATAAGTCAGACAACAACATTGATGGATCTAAAGGCAGACTCCTCAAGTATAACACCACCTGAAATCCAAAACCCCCAAAATAGTGTTTATCTCTTACTAAATGTTCGGTAGAATGAAACTAATAAGTTTTAAAAAGAGGAGAAATAAACAGGAAGCACCTCATTCTCGCTTTCAAGATTCAGTTTCATTGCAAGGTACTTCTGGATATATGAAACAGGTAACTTACCGTCCCTGAGAAGAAGATCAACAAGAAAAGAATCATCATTCAGATTACTGTAACTGAAATTAATGAAAAAAATATTGTTTAATTCAATGAGATGAAGAGGTAAACATACTTAACCCTTAAGTAACGATTGGGGATTTGAGGCAATGGCGCATCAGTATCCCTGGAAAACAAGCAAGATCATGTATTGATATAAATCATGGAGTTAAGAAACTAAACAACAAGAGAAGAGGTAAAAAGTCTTACTGGTCCTGAGAAGCGAGTAATGTAAACCATATTGGAGTTTTTTCGTTTTCAGTAGCAACAGAAGAGGTAGCATTTTCGGTTACTGTTGGGGCAACTGTTTTTATGTTACTTCTCCTTTTATAAGCAGAAGAAGATCCATAACGTGCTTTCTGCTTACATCTCTTATTTGGCTTCATCAAGGGAGGACTAGGCACATTACCACTAGAGGTTTTCTCCTTTGTATCTTCATTAGGAAACATAAGTGGCACATCAACCATAGTTTCACCAAGTTGTGTTTGCCTCACCAGTTTCCTATTGTCTTCACTACCCTTGACCAGCGTCAATGGGTTGTCATCTTTTGTATCTAAGAGAGTCGACGAGGAACCTTCCAAAGCAGGAGTTAACAACGTTATGTCAGCACCAGACATAATTCTTGTATCATCTTCCTCAGCCTTAACTGGTGTTAATGGCCTGATGTCTTCCATTAGCTATTGAAATAAAAAATGGTTCACATAATGAACAAAAAATGGCAAGCTGAAGTAATATAAGTCTATATATAACCAAAATATAGACAATATATATATTCATACCTATTTTATATGAATGTATTTATATGTGAATATAGACAAAATTAAAAACTCATAATAAAATGGTGGCTTAGGCATTCAGTTGTACTATCAAAATTGTCAAGTTAGAAAACAAAGCAGAAAAACTAATTACAAAAAAAATGGAGAACCCAGCAAAACTAAGTCCAACAGCAAAAAAAAACAGCTCACAAGATAATTTGATCAAATGTTCATATACAAGTGAAAATGCAGCAACAATTATAGTTCACACTAACATCAACAAAAAAAAGATCATTTTTGTAGACAGTCATATTAGTTATTTGTCTTCAATGAAAAAAATTTGGATATTGTTTGTTAGCTTTACATATATTACCAACACCACTAAAACTGTTTTTGAGAAAACACCACTAAAACGTTTTACGTTTAAATATTATAATTATATATATATATATATATATATATATATATATCTTAATTTCATTAATATCAGATACTTGATCTTTATACGAATATAAACTTTGGAATTACCACAAAAGGTGAATCTCCTATTTAAGGAACTAATTTCCAAACCAAAAAAAATATGTTAATATTAGATATTACCAATACTAAATTATATATATATAATTTAAATATTTTTAAATTAAAATTAAATAACCCCTAAGCAAACCTTTTGAGTTTTTTTTTTCACAAATAAATTGTTTTGTAGTTATTGTAATACTGAGCTATTCATTTTCACTCATAATATTTCTTAAATATTCTAGTTCTAAATAGTGTGTGAAAAGGATTATTATTTATTCTATGCTGTGTTCTAAAAATCGATTTATTTGGCGCATAGGTGGCAAATCGGATCGAAACTAAACATTTTTTATTCAAATTGTTTTAGGCGTTCAAAATAACGTTCAAGAACCTCACCTATTCATTAATATCCTATAAAACGCCTAATGACCGCATAGCAATTTTTTAAACATTGGATTTATGTATGAAATGATTATATAGAGAAAAATAGTGTGCCATTCTTTAGAAAATCTAATATGGTATTTGGGTTGTTATGCATGTATTTGAGATTTTATTTTCTTGTCTATATATGATCTAAAATAGAGAAAATTGATCTTCAATTTGGACTGAGATTATGAATTTATGAGTTCCCGTTTCTTATGAATATTTTAATATTGAATTATACAAAGAATTTTGATTTTGTTGGATTTTTTATATTGAATTCTAGTTAATATTTGAATGTTAAAATGGATTCTTACTTATCATATTATGATGCAAATTTAATACATTTAAAAGAAACTAAAAGAGATGAAGTAAATATATTAAAAACATACGTACCTTTGCCTGTAGCTATGGGGTGAGTCAGATTTGACAAAATTCTTCATGTAGCAAAGGTATATATAGTGTCGGGCTAAAATTGATAGAAGTTAATTTATTTTTGCAATTTTTTTAAAAATCTTGATTTAAATTAATAAGGATTATTTAATTTTATATGTCTGTAAATGGAAGGATATAGTATGCAAGAATCAAAATTTGTGATATATTATATGCAAAAATTAAAAGATTTAATTCTTTATATAGGGAAAAGTCCACGAATCAAACTGGATTTTATTCTAAAACTAAAGAATGCATATATGTTTATGATAATCATAAAAATAAAGCATTGTCAAAATTCCAATTCTTTTTCCCCTTTTCTAAATATCACAAAAAGAAAGTTCAAGAATTTTGACTCATCTTAATTAAGTTTTTTTTTTAAATAAACAAAACTAAGAAAATGATCGTTCCTATTCGGAAAGCCAAACCGAAGATGATGAATTTACATAAAACATATCTGAATGAGAACTCCTCGCACCCCGTGCAAGCCTGTCCGCTAATGTGTTTTGTGAGATATATCGGATATTGAAGGTAGGATAGAAACTCATTGCGTCGAAATTTTTCCATATATGCAGAGAAAGCTGGCCATTATTCAGGTGTCGACACCATCTTCACTAATTGAGAACAGTCTGTTGCAAAACAACATCTGAGAACTGGAGGATATTCATACATTCCATAGCACAAATCAGATCTTCACATTCAGCATGTAAAGGTGATAGACTTTGCCGGGGATTCATCGCCCCATCATCGTGCCATCAGATCCTATGGTTCTGCAGAACCAACCATGACCTGTGAACTTGTCTTACTCCCTCCATGCGCCATCTACATAACAAATTTTGGTATGCCCCAGAGATTTCCAGCCGAATGCCGGCTGGCTCGTAGGAAGATTATCCTTAACCGAAAGTTGCGCCTCAGCCCACAATGCCCCTTTCTACCTCAGCTCTACGCAAAATTTCCTAGGGATTCCCAATTTTTATTCTTATAAATCTTGTCATTACGATTCTTCCAAATGTACCAAATTATCCATGAAAAGTAGCTAAAGTAATAGTTTTTTGAAAGTCTCTAAAAATATAATCCATACTTAAAAACAACGAAGAAGATGTACAAATTCCCAGGTGTTGAAGGGATATGTGAGAGTGCCAAAGTTTGGAGTTCTGGTGGACAAGCGAAAAGAACATGATGAATGGTCTCCTCCTCCGCCCCACAAATACTACACCTTAAATCACATTTGATCCCTCGTGCCCTGATGATATTATGTGTATACACACACCAATTAAGCTAATGTGCACACTACCACAATCGAATCCACATAGACCAACGGTTACACTATAGTTCTTTCAGAGTGGACTATATTAGCTAAGATAAAGCGATTTGGTTGATGTTTTATGTAATGAAAGCAAATAAATATCCGTTTGAGAATGATATAAAAATCAGGGAGATAAAGTGCTATGTCTAGGGTGATGATATCGGGAATCTAATGATCATGAGCTAAACATCTATTCAATCAACTCATAAAGATCAGTCTCAAACTCAAATAAAGCAAGATTAACCCACTTGAGTGGCATCAATCCATTTATCAAGCAGTCACAATATCTAAACTTTCGTTTGAATCAGAGAATGAAGATAAGCATTATAATCATATTCGATATGTTCACAATTTTCCTTAAAATCTACTTTCGTAGGTCAATGAAAAATTTCTGATCTATGTTCTTTCTAGCAAACTAAAGAACTTTTGGTGAATAGATTCAACCTAAAATCAGAGACTAAGGTGTCAATTTATTCTCACCATTAAGATCAACAATATATCGAGACATCGACATATAAATCCTTATTTGTGTTTAGCTCATAAATCTAAAATTCCCAAGCACCCTAAACCTAACAATTGGCTACTCAACCATTGTCATAGAAACCACTGGTATCTTATGAATTTTCATGATCTTAACTACCATTTAGTGTACATATTGGGAATTTAGATTAGCATTTAAGCATATTTAGGTTGCATTTCTATGCATATTGTCTTTATTAGGTATTGGAGTGTCCTTTTGAATTATTTATTGGTGTTTGGGACCAATTTGAATCTAGAGGAGTGAAGATTGAGCTTTGGGAAAATGAACAAAGAAATGGGTCGGCCGCGGATGAATGCAGCCCGTGGAATGCAGCCACGATGTCGAGTGAGCTCAGAATGAACTGTGGACATCGACCGCGGGCTGAAGCCTCCCGTGGAATGCAGGCAGGGGGGAGGAGTCGAAGAAGAAGATGAACGCGGACAGCCAACGCAGGAAACACTAGCCTATGGAATGCATGCAGGGTTGGATGAATGGAGAATGGACAAACGCGGGCTTTTCCAGTCCGCGGTTCACATGCAGCATGGATGAAGCTAAGAAGAGGATGAACGCGGAAGATGGCCGCGCACAACACTTTCCCGTGTTTGGCACCGAGACCAAATTTTATCCTTTTGTTTTGGGGTCGGCCCGTGACTTTCGGGCTATGCGCATGAGTCATATTTTGATTGAAATTTTGTCACTCTAAATTGGATCTTAGTCACTTGGAGTTAAATGACTATTCCCATGAGTCATATTTTCCCTATTGATTGAAAGTTTCGTTCTTTCACTTATTTCTTGATTTAATTTAAGATCACCTTTGTTTATATTTCTAGGATCTTAGCTTGTTACCAATCAATCATTTTCTAGTTTCTTAGATTAGGAAGTTTGTGAACTCTTAGTGTTATAGATCACTAGTTCCTTGTGGATTCGATCCTAAATTGTTACAGCGATATACCATTCGATTGTGGTATTGTTTACACAATAAGTTAATTGGTGTGTGTGTAAACGAAGTAACTAATTTGGCGCCGTAATCCTAAACAAGTTTTCTTTATGATCTATAACAATAAGAGTACTAGTGATCTATAACATTATGAGTACATAAACTTCCCTAATCTAAACACATAGAAATATGATTGATTGGTAACAAGGTAAGATCCTAGAAATATAAACAAAGGTGATCTCAAATTCAATTAAGAAATAAATGCAATAAATAAACTTTCAATTAATAGGGAAAATATGACTCATGAGAATAGTCATTTGACTCCAAGTGACTAAGATCCAATTTAGAGTGACAAAATTTCAATCAATATATTTTCTTAAGTCTAGATAATAATCCTAAACAAGCCATTTGTTAAGATAAATATTCATTTGCTTTCAATCATCAAACATCAAATGTCTTTGGCTTAATTCAATTAAGCAATCATTAAGATCAAGTATACTAAATATCTAAGCTTCCCTAACATCAAATATCTTTGGTTAAGCAACAAAGAGAAAAATTGAGCACATTTTATCAAACACCTTCCTGGCAAGAAATTTATAGAGATCTAGTTCAGAGAGATCAAGACTAAACTAGCATAAAGAACACTAAACAAGCAAAGAAATAGATAGATCTAACATTAAGAACCCTAAATCTTCACTAAATCACTCTAGTCACCCTAGCCCATGATTCCAAAAGAGTGCACTCACAAATCTCCATGAAAACCTTAAACCCATGTAAAGTTTAAGGATAATCATGTTAATGATCAAGAGAAACACAATATAAGTTGAAGTAATTCCTTAAAATGATCAAAAGGTTCAAATTTTTACAAGATTAGACAAAGTCTTGAGAGAAAATGAGATAACTCCCCACTTTCACTCTAGAATGTAGTTATAGTAGCTTAAAACTCGAACCTGGTCAGCCCGAAAGTCCTGCGTCGACCCAAAAACAAAAGGATCAAATTTGGTATTGGTGTCAAACACGTGCCAGTGTTTTCTGCGGCCGTCGTCTGCATCCGTTCTCTTCTTTGATTCATCCATGCTGCATGTGAACCGAGGACTGGAGACGCCCGCGTTGACTGTCCGCGTTCGTCCATTCTCCTTTCGTCCACTATGCCTGCATTCTACGGTCTAGTTGTTGCCCACTTTGGCTGTCTGCGTTCGTCCTCTTCTTCGACTCGTCCACCTTGCATGCATTCCACAGGCGGATTCAGCCGACGGTCGACGTCCGCGGATCATCCTGAACTTACTCGACATCCTGTCTGGATTCCACGGGCTACGTTCACCCTCGGCCGTGACCCGCAGTCGACCCATTTCTTTGGTTCATTTGCCCAAAGCTCAATCTTCACTCCTTTTGATTCAAATTGGTCCCAAACACCTCCAAAGATTTCAAAACAACACTCCAATGCCAAATAAAGACATATGCATGGAAATGCAACCTAAAGATGCCTAAATGCTAATCTAAATTCCCAATATGTACGACTAAATGGTAGTTAAGATCATGGAAATTCATAAGATATCAATCGCAGAGAAAACATATGAAGAAGACATGATAAACGATTGCAATAGAATAGCAAAAAGGGTTCATGATTCTTCCTAAGAGTGTAGAGATCCTTCTCCCTTCAATCTCATAAAAGTCTCAATATCTCTTTCTATCTCAAAATCTCTCCATGAAAAGTCACGTGTCTGATGAAAAATAATAGAAAACAATATTTTTGCAGGTATGTGGCGACCCAGGAGGAAAAAAGGGGATCCTTAGGTCAAATCCCGGAATATTGGAAATTTCCTTAAAAATCTCAGACGCTGGAGCGGCTGCTCCATTTGAGATCGGCTACACCGTTTTAGAACGGCTGCTCCATTTGAAAGCGGCTACTCCGTTCTGAAGATCTCCAATTTGTGTTCTTTTCTTCCTCTTTTGATCCAAGTGATCTATCTCTCATCCAATTAATCTCCAGACCTGTAATGACACAAAAATAACTAAAATGACTCGATAAAGACTCAAAACTCCTTACATTCAACTAAGAGTGGCATGAGATTCTTGTCACATGCATCATTCAGGGTAGATGACGTCAGGTGTAAAACAAAATAATGTGATGGTGGAAATAGAGGTGTTTTGGGGTTACTATTTTGATGTAGAGGATGCAGGATATCACACAAAATTGCAAGAGAGGATGAATCCATTGATGTCCGCGGCCCCTACTAGTTTTGCTTCCTCTTTTTCTTCAACTCTCAAACAAGACACCCACTGATCTTGTTCGTCCAACCAGAAACAATTTTGCTTTGTTCTTTCTTCTCCTTCTTCATTATCGTTATTATTTTTCCTATTTTTTTGAAGATCATGATGTGATGAAGGAGGTAATTACACATGACTTTTGTGCCTGTGGTGGTTCTTATTTTACCACCTTTTTGATTCTCCACTGTCTTTTTTTGTTTACAACATTCAGAGCGCTCACTCTGTTTTGGATCACCTGCTCCCTTTTTATGATCGACGTACTGCAGCAAAAACGAATGAGGGCTGAGTCGATCCTTTCCTCTCTGGTCCTTTTGAATATATCTTCACATATGATATTGAGAAATAAAGTGCATGAAGGTGGAACAATGGTTAAGGGTTCAAGGTGGGAACTAGATAAAGATGAGTTAGCCACTCAGGATCAGCAAGATGAGTAAAAAGAATAAGAATTTTTTAGTGTAATCTTGTTTCCCTTATATAATTTCCATAACAAGAAGAATTGTAGTCAAGATTATATTCAAATTAAGTCTTTCCAGTGTAACCTCGACAAGCGGAAATTTTCTAGAGAAAAATGAGATCCAAAGTCACGGTGTCCCACCTCGTGTGTGTGTTCCTTTTTCACTGCTAAGGTCACTGAATAAGTTAATTAAAGCACAAGGGTGGTTAAGATCATCACAAAGTAAGGTCCTCATTCCCAAAAATTTTGACTCAATAAAAGACTCAAGCTGACTCAAAAGAAAAATAAAAGAAATAAACGAGTTAGTAAACGACAAAAACCCTCCCCAAGACGTACTTTACAATGTCTTGGTGTGAAACTAAATCGGAGAGAAGGTGTAAACAAAAACAGAATTTTTGTTTGGTCGAGATACTTACCTAAGTGGAGCAGGTGCTCCACAAACATTTTGGGTGCTCCATCGTAAGATCTCCGCCGGGAGCACCAGCTCCTTTTGGAGGGATGGGTGCTCTGTTTCTGAAACTCAAAATATTTGAAGTATCTCGGGGTTTTCTGATTTTTGACCTCAGACTCAATAAACTAAAACCAAAAATAAGCAAAAACAAATATGAATTATATTTACACTTATCGGTGGGTTGCCTCCCACCAAGCGCTTGGTTTAAGTCATTAGCTTGACTTTGTGATAGGGCTCATTCGGGTTTAGCATGAGGGCTTTTACAAAGCAAGTTCCAAAATAAGACATATTCAGCTTCAAAACTCTGCTCAACAACCCTTCTACAACAGCTTCCTCTTTCTCCTCTAACTCATGTGTGAGAATAGCTCTGACTTTAGAGAAAGGTTTAGAGGTACCTTTAAAATTTACCTCATACTCAATAGATTTCTCATCACACATTCGAGGTACCAAAGTTATTGTAGGATCACCCTTGATCATTTTTCTCTGACTTTATCTTTCACTTTCGTAAACCCCTTGATATTCTTGGTAATAAGGTGAGGATCTCAATCCAGGACTTCTTTGATCTCACTCTTATTACCAAATTCATCCTTAGAATCAACTTTCAGTTTTTTTTCCTAACCACTGAGATGCCAGAGGCGTGTAATGTGGGAAATCTTGTGGGGATAGCCTTGTAGAAAACCTTCTTGTTGATGCTAGAAAATGAGACTCTCTTATTAGGCATATCGATGTTTTCCCCCATTGTAGCCATAAATGATCTTCCAAGGATCAAAGGCATTTCATATATCTTGCTCATCCCAACAACCTGAAATTCGGTATGAAGAATACAATCTCTTACCTAGGCAGGAAGGTTACGAATGGTTCCATAAGGGACTGCTATGGAAGTGTTTACAAAAGCCAAAGTCAGATGAAAAGGCACAACATCCACAATGCCCATCTCGTCTACAATCGCCTTTAAAACAATATTCACACTAGACCCATAGTAACAAAAAGCTTCTTTGAATTCAACTCATGTAATAGAACATTCAAAAAAAAAATTCCATGGTCATCAAGGTTAGGTAGTACATTCAGTGTTGGTGTAGTTAATGCCTTGGTATAGAGAGCTTTAATCTCCTCTTGAGTCTCTTTGCAGTTTTTAATGAACATAAGCAATGGACGAATCTGTCGAGCATCTTTGAATGAGAGCTCTTTTGGAAGCTTTCTCACCATCTTATTAAAGCCTTTCAGCTTCTCTGCACTAATGGAATCCATCAGATGTCTAGGTGAAACTGGGTAGGGAACTTTAGGAACATATACACGAGCTGTAAAAGTTTCTTCAGGTTTTTTTAGAGCAAGCGTTAGAGAGTGGAGTTATCGCTCCTGAGCATGTTCCTTATCTTTTTCTCTTAAATTTTTCATGGACATATTTTCTGAAGATTGCAGTAATTTTTCACTCATCCCCTTAACTATATTAACATACTCTCTTTTGAGACTCTGTTCCACTTTTTCTGGTAGAGTTCCTAATGATCTCATGATCTCCTCACCAGTTTCAGAAATCTGACATTCAAGCACCTAAACATGATCACATGATTACAAAAAGCTTAAAACTTACTGTTGAAATCATTGTGCATGCTGTCCAACATGGTATTTATCTCAGTGTTTTTCTGGTGCATTGTTCATCTGAATTTGCTGACTTTGGAGTAGCTGCTGCATAAGAATGTTTAGCTCATCCATATAGTCACTTTCAGGAGATTGGAATGAGGCTGAGAACGCTGCTTGGAAGTGTCTAAAGGCTGGTTCTGCTGCAATCCACCATGAAATTGTGTATGACATAGAGGATTAACTTTTGTGTCCTCACCAAATTTAATACTTCTATGATTTCGCTTCAGCGTCAAGTCCTCTGTCGCATTCATCCCATTCTCATACATCTATTGATAGAGCTTGCAGCCAAGTTCTTTATCAATTAATATTCTCCTTCCTTATTCTGAGTCGCAAAGTTTCCAATACTTGCTGCATCAAGTGAATTTGGGTAGTCACAACTAACTCCATCATAAAAGATGTTAAGGATCTGCTGATCCTTGAAGCCATGATGAGGACAGTCCATGCTTCAGTCCTTGAATCTCTGCCATGCTTCATAAAAAGGCTCCTCTAAATATTGATGGAATGTGGTGATTGTTCTTCATTGCAGTTGTCTTAGACCTAGTGTAGAAGTGATTCAAAAAACTAGATCAACACTTTTCCCATGTAGTCAAAAACCCATCCTGCAGAAACTTTAGCCATTTCAAATCCTTGCCTGCTATAGAGAAAGGGAATAGCTTTCACTCCAGTCATGCAGATAGTGCTGCATATTGGCTCTAGATGATCTATTGGATTCTCATCATCTGAACCATGGGACAAGTTCTTCTCCACCAATGTGATCAGATCAGGTTTGATTCTAAACGCTTGCCTCTCAACAGCTGGTAGACATATAGGAGATTGATTATGACAGAAGACAGTAGATTTGTGAACATCTCCAATAGCTCGTTTTGTTGTGGCTGTTGTTCTTGTTGGGAGAAAAATGATCAGGGAGATAAAGTACTATGGTCTAGGGTGATGATTTCAGGAGTCTAATTATCATGAGACAAACATCTATTCAAGGAACTAAGCAACACTAGTCTCGAACTCCAGTAACAAAGAAAGATTTGACCCACTTTCGTGGCATCAATCCATTTATCAAGCAGTCGTAATATCTAAACATTCGTTTGAATCAGAGAATGAAGATACGCATTATGATCAGATTCAATGTGTTCACAATTTGCTTTAACATTGAATTTTGTTGGTTAAGGACAAATTTTCCATCTATGTTCTTTCTAGCAAACTAAAGCACTTTTGGTGAATAGATTCTACATAAAATCAGAGACTAAGTTGTCAATTTATTCTTAGGATTAAGATCAACTACAGATGGAGACATCTAAATATAAATCCTTATTTTTGTTTAACCCATAAATCTACAATTCCCTAGTACCCTAAACCTAACAATTGACTACTCAGCCATAGTCACAGAAATCGCAGATAAAACATATAAAGAAGGCATGAAAAACATTGCAATAGAATAGCAAATAGAGTTCAGGATTCTTCTCAAAAGTGTAGAGATCTTTCTCTCTTCAATCTTACAAAAGTCTCAATATCTGTTTTTCTCTCAAAATCTCTCCTTGAACAGACACGTGTCTGATGAAAAATAATAGAAAACAATATATTTTTTGTAGGTATGTGGCGGCCCATGAGGAAAAAGGGGATCCTTAGGTCAAATCCAGAAATATTGAAAACTTCCTTAAAAATAACAGTCGCAGGAGCGGCTGCTCCATTTGAGAATGACCGCTCCGTTTGAGAACGGCTGCTCCGTTTGAGAACGGCTGCTTCGTTTGAGAGCGGCCACTCTTTTGATTAGCCCTTTTTTTACTGGAGATCTAGTTGAACAGATACTTCTCCACCCATAAGAGGATGCATAAGATCTGGGATGATCCAGATGATCAGAATTCCGAAAGTTTCTTCATGTAAAGATTTTTGAGAACAAACATTCAGGTTTGTGTATCAACCGCCAAAACTTCTTGGCCAATAAGGTTATATTAAAATCTCCAAGATCCCTAAAAAATCAAACCACCCTCTTCCATATATGTACAAATTTTTTCCCATGTATACCAGTCAATCCCTTTTTTATTTCCACTACTGATCCGCCGAAAATGTGCACTAGTACTCATAATTTACTTTGTTACTCATTTAGGGAGTCTAAATCATGACATGACATGTGTTGGCATCGCTGATGCTATTGTTTTTATCAAAACTTCTATACCCCCTCTTGAGAAAAACCTTATTTTCCAGATGTTCACTTTATTATTTACGCATTCATTTAAATAATCTAATATTTTAATTTTTGAGACGCCCAAACTCTCCAGAATGCCCAAATAATTACCCACCCCACCAAAATAGTAATGACGAGTTGAGTATGGATGCCTGATCTCTACCCATCCGGGACCTTGTGACCAAATTTTATTGAAGATTTAGAGAAGTTTATTTGTTAACCCGATACAGCCTCTTAATCTTGAAGTAGCTTCAAAATGACTCAGCAATCTTCCACAGTGGCCTTAAAAAATAGATTATCATCTGCAAATAATAAGTGGGAGACCCGGCGGCCTTAAAAAACAACTTGTCCCCCTCTCCTTCCACTCCAGAAAAGAGTATTGCCAATGCTATGAAACTCCATAACACCATTAAATGCCAAAAAAGTGTCTGCATGACGAATGATACCGCCTTGTTTTTCATGGTTCCCTGTAATTTCATTTAAATCTCCAATGAACCATGGATCATCAAGAGAAATACCAATTCTTGTCTCCCATACCTGGTGTAGTGACACTCACAAGCCATTGAATTTTTGGTCGAGAAAAATCCCGCTCGACCAGTTTGGAGTTGGTCGATCAGAATTAAAAATAAAAATCGACGCGGTGAATTAATGTCTCAACGGAACTGTCTTGTGGTTGAAACACCTTTCCTTGATAGTTCTGGTGGAGCATTAATTATTTTTTGTCGATTTTTATTGAAGCTGGACGATTTTATCCGAAAGAAGGAAGAAAACCGAAGGACAAAAACCGAAGGACGAAGAACATCTGATTGAAAATTGTTCCGAATTTTCGACCAACTTTCTATCTATTTTACTGACCCGTCACATGCCTTGCAAAAGGTGCTTGGTTGTTTATTAATTTAGGTAGTAATGTGACTTGCACCAGCCTTCTTGCTTACCTGCTTGATTATTAAAAAATCATGTGCAAATCACAAGCTGCTTGCAGCTTTCTTCATGGAAGGGATAGGCGGGCTGCTTGTGCTGAAGCTGGTTGCCACATGCTCTCTCCAAACTACAGCTTGTGTAAAGAGAAAACCCTGAGCTGAAGCAACCTCATATGGTATAAAATACTATCATCTCTCCTCCTGGTCGTCCTGTTACTGCAAGAAAAAAGAGAGAAAAATTCAGAGAGAAAGAGAGAAAAATCTGTGACAAAATTCATGAAAAATCAGCGACAAATTCAGAGAAGTGAAGTGAGCTTGGACGACCATTTCTCACCCTTTTTGTGACATTAACCAGTGTGTTTTGGTGTGTTAATGAGTTGAAGGTTTGGCGTCCTGAAGTGGACAAAAACCCATGTTCGCCAGCCTTTGATTTTATCGGTAATAACATAAGGATTTGAAGATATCAGTTTTGCTTAAGCTTCAGTTCTTGTTAGGTAACCAAAACGATTTGTTCTGTTTCTGATATTGAACTTATCATGGATATCTTTTTCTGATCAGGTTAGACGTGTGTTTAGCTGAAGCATATAGCAACCGAGTTCATTTAAACCTTGAAAAAACCTGGTAACCTTTAGCTTATATTTCAGAACAGTTTTGTTTGGAAACAGTGGAATGATTTGTTAGGCTTCTTGTCCTGGATCAGTTGTCTACACCATTGTATGGTTCTTTTTTATTTAGTGTTGGATTAAATCAGTCTCATGGAACCGTTAGCTAAACTGATATGAGCTGATTGGATTTTATCCAAACTGAATTAATTTTGTCCTGAACCGAATTGTTAGGAGCTGATCATAATCAAACCCAACTGATCTTAGCTGAGTCTAACCATACTGATTTCTTATTTAACTGGACTGATGAACCTTATATCCAACCGGTCTATTTTTGGTTCAGTTTGTCGAAGAGATTGGAATATCCAGCCGGATCATGCCTTGTCCTCATTCTGTTTTGGGAGTTATCAGCAAGTTATGAACGTTTAGCTTGAACTCGAGTCTAGTCTTCCTTGGCCAATCTCATGGATTTAAAGGTGAGTCTAGATAGATGATTGATGAGTTTTAGGAATGTGTGTTGCTTGATTAAAATTACTGATTATGCTTGATTGATAGGCAAGTATCTTTATCTATAATTATAGTGGTGTGTTTACTTTTGTAAACAATTATAAATTATTATGAAATATTCGCTGAGGTTTATCTCAAACCTTATTACTTCTTCTCAAGTACTAATTTATATATGTATATAAGAATAAATCATGTGAAGTCTTATTGTATACTCACTCTCTCGAAATTCCCGCATTATCGTGATTTGGTCCTTCGATATGGAACAAGGTTACGAAGACATGATGATGGGGTTGCACCCTGGAGGCCTTGTAACTGCATGCAACGTCAGATGTTCGATCTTGGAATATCTGATGGAGATGATGATACATAAGCAGAATCAGATGCTGCAATAGCTCATCATGAAGCTAAAGCCGAAGCTTCTAAAGGCATGGAGATATTGAGACCAATCATAAGACCATGGGTCGAATTTATGTTTGACAAAGTACTGGAGGGACAACAGAGGATGACTATGGAATTCAATGAGAAGTTAGATTTCATGTACCTCCACCTTAACACAAAGATCGAAGATCTCGACACCCGTGTGGGGAAGCTGGAAAGTCAAGTAACTCAGGCGAGCGAAGTCCTTAACAAATACGAGGCTATGGTTAGGGAATTTGGACTTAAACATCACGTCAATGTTGTGATTGATGATGATTTCTGGGAAGAAGTGAAGAGAGAAAAGCCTCAGGAGAAAGAGTTCCATATAGGAAAACCGAGTTCATTAGGCAGCCCACACAGACATCGATCGACACAAGTTACCGAGAATCGATCGATAGTTCCTGTTGACTTGACATAATCGGGAACAGCTTCACCCGTTGTTCGACGCAGATATTGTACAATCGATCGATGGTAGCCAATGACAAAACGAGTTCAACAACAAGGGGTCACGAACAAGACAACTTCAGAGCAGAAGATGAATGCATCAGAGCCAATGATGGTTGATAAGGCTACCAAGAGTCATCCTAGGAAAAAGCCGAGAACTATTTTGAAGAAGAAATGTGATCCAGGGAAGTTTGTAGTGCCATGTCTGGTCAAAGGCCACGAGTTTCCCAACGCCTTATGTGACACTGGATCATCAATGAGCATCATACTCCGAGCTATGGCAGAGAAGGTGAACCTGAGAATCGAACCTTCCAGCGACTCTTTCATTTTTGTGGATTGCTCTAGAGTCGATTCAGAGGGGATATGCAGAGATATCCCACTACAAATTCAAGACGTCTTAATCCCGATAGACTTCCATGTAATAGAAATACAGATCAATTGGAACTCCTCTTTGTTACTTGGAAGAGCATTCGAGGCCACCTTAGGGGCCATTTGTGACATGAAGACAAACAGGTTGTGCCTTTCCTTGATAGATCATAATGTGTATTATGAGATTTATAAGAATAAGCATACCCATAAAAATTGTGCAATATGTAGAACTTGTGGCCACATGTTTCTTCAATTACGAGTTCGGTGAGGAATCAGAAGAAAGAGCATTGATCGACATTCAACCCAAACAATCGATCGACAGCTGACGTGGGTGTGTTTTTATGTTCTAATAGGGTATAAATATCCTAAACAAAGAGCTGTCAAATTAACCCTTAATCCTAACACACAAAATAATACTCTTGTCAAAAGAGATCATGTGTAGTACTTAGAGATCAAATCCTCAGACAACAATGGTAGACAATATATTTCTTATTCCTAAAGTTAAGCTAGGTGATTATATATATATATATATATATTGGTAACAAGTAATCAATCTAAAGAAATGTTCCTTATTAGAGAGTGTAGATGCAATATTGAAATATGCTAATAAACTAACTAGATGTAAATGTAAATATGCTAGATCTAGGGTTTTAGGCAAGTGGATTATAGTAGATATAAGTTAAGGGTATTTAATCATGGAACTCAAAATCTAATGTAAAAGACACCATCTATCGCATGTGCGTCTCATCTATTGACTAAGTCCAATGTCTCAGTTGTCGCTTGTTGACACATAATGACCATCGATCGATGGCAATTATCCTACGTCGATCGATGGTTTCTTGAGTCAAGCTTTATGACCTAGTTTGATAAGTTCACTAGATTAACTAAATCAACTCTCGTTTGTTTCTAGCAACGTAGCTCAACAGAATAAATTCCGGTAGTAGACCATGCTCTCGCTTGCGCCTAACTATCCTATTATTAGGGTTCTAGTTAGCTACTCTAGAACACAAGCAATAAATACAATTCTATTAATATATCTAATAATAACCTTAAAAATTCTATTGTTTGGCAAATCCATCAGTACCATTAATAAAACCTAAATCTAAATGGTAACTACTCAGATATAATTAAAGTAAGAATAAAAATCTGAATAAAATGCATAGATAAAATATTGGGGTTTCAATACAAATCTCCCTAAGGAGTTATGAACTTTCTCCCTAAATAAATCCTAGAACTATGGTGAGTTGGTGCACACTTAGCCCTCTCACTCACACACTTTTGGCACTTTGCACCAAACACTCACCAGCACCAAGCACACTTTTTCTAGTGCAATACATAAAGTATAAATATAAATCCCTAAAATCTAGATCAAAAATCGTCCAAGGGTAATCTTGTAATCTTGTGTCATGTCTCTAACTTGGGCTTGAAAGTCGACTCTCTGCGAATTGGACATCGATCGATGGCAGATGTGCAACATCGATCGATCTTGGTCATGTAACATCGGCCGACGCCAAAGTTATGTCGTCGATCGATGGTAATCGTGTACTTCGACTCTCCCAATGATCAGCTACGATTATTCTCCTCCAAATGTTCCAAAAGCTCCAAGTATCTCCATATATCTCCAAAACGTACCTGGACCTGTAAAGACCTCAAAACATAGCCTAGACACACATGACATACCCTAAATAGAGGCTATAACATGGTCTAAAACTGGTAATAAATAAGCTATATCAACAGCCTTACCGTTCACCAATTGATCGATACCCACCCTATCGCATCAT